>CM021317.1:3190155-3214494 GCA_010645155.1 Tigriopus japonicus | reverse complement strand
TTTAGAGAGGAGGGAAACTTGCCCTGATCTAAAATGCAACGCATCAAATAGGAGAAAACAGGGGTAAGAATATGTGAACATTTCATCAGAAACTGAGATGTCACACCATCAGGTCCAGGAGAACTCGAAAGCTTTAAGCTCTTGATGGCCTCAAAAGCATCTTGATCTGTGACTACCAGATCCTCCAATCGATTATCCTGACTATCAATGCCAGTCTCATCAAAAACATTGCTACAGTCATGGCATCAATTTTATGTATTAATTTTTGAAGTGCACCTAAGTTGATGCAACCCCGCCCTTTTTAGAGGGTCATTTGTGTTTTGAATGACCTCGCATAAAGGAATTCAAAGTCATCAAAATAGCTTGTGTAGCTATTGTTTTAAATGAGTAGACACTTGCTCCAAAAGTCTAACTTCATTTACGACAAATTCTTACTCAGTGTCTTTGATGAGAAAAAAAGTAGTTGGCTGTAATTGTTTTAGGTCTCCCTATTCGTTCGGTTGAGACAAAACCTACTACTTTTTTGAACTTCTTGACCTATTCTAGACTTTAAATTTAGAAAAGACAAATGCGTATTAAAGAGCTTATCTGAATATGAGTGACGCTGTGATATATGATTTTCTTTCTAGGAGCTCATGTGCTTCTCTTTTGGATACCCTGGATTCTGGGTCATTACGTTCCTTCAGTTTGCTTATCCCTGTACGGCCATGACTTCTTATAACATCATTGTTGGCGACACTGTTACCACAATTCTGGTCAGATTGACAGGATTGGACCCTTCCCACATTCTCGTCCGAAGGGAATTTGTGATTCTGATGATCACGCTCTTGGTCACTTTGCCCCTCTCTCTTTACAGGTAAGAACATTTTGAACGCATTTTGATGAACAAAGTAAAATTGCAAATCATATTATCAGCACGTATTTTGTTGAGTGGTCTCAGGAATCCTGACGAGCTAAGAAAATATTTTTTAAACACCTTTACATGGCTCAAAGCTCAACTAATCTGCGGAAAACCTGGACTTTTGGCTTGATTTTGACCTTTGAGGTTGTCTTATTAATGCCATATTGCAGTTTTTTTACTATCTTGAGTCTTGATGACTAGACCGTCCGCATTTAAAGTCTTGTAACCTTTTATGTGTTTTGGTAAAAACTTCCACGGCCCAGCTTTTGCTTTTACAGCGGTTTTTTTTTGTGTCGAAAGATGGCAAATGTCTAAGGGATTTTATATTGACTTTGAGTGCAGTTCACTAGTGTTCGCATAAGCTTTAGCTAGAAAGAATCCATGTTTTGGCGAACAATTCAAGATATAACTGACTTCCTCTCTAGAATAGAAAACAAAAATGCAGGGGGACGAATATCATCTGAAAGAGTGAAATTTCATTTCAAAACCCACTGAGGACTCTTTCCATTGAGGTTTCGGCCAAAAGATGCCAAGAAACCTTTTCAGAGAAGTGATAAAACTTTGCAACGTTCTTCGGGCTTTCTTCGAGTCGGTCTTTATCAACGAAAATGCCGGAAGAAAATGTAAATCTAGACATCAAATGCACCTTCTGAGCATTTTTTCAGGAAAAAATCACTCTTTTTGCAGACAAGACAAAAATGCCTGTAAGAAGAACGTTTCAGGTTCAAGATTAGGTTCTACAGTATATACCATAAACATGCGACAGTTTCAAGAATTACTTTGGGAGAGCATTAAGCATTATATTTAGTGTCTTAATACGCGTGTGTAATCATTGAACTATTTACTTTGAGACGATGTGAACAAAACTGTTTTTTTTTTTGAGCAATAAAATTGATATATACATTGCAACTCGCCCAAAAACCCGTAAAAGAAAATCAAACAACAATTGTGGGGTGCCTCCTAAATACCTTTAACTGTATTCAACATTCACTCCTCGATAACCACGTTCACGGAAGTAGTGAAGTGGCCATCCATCCACTGTCCACTTGCACACCCAAGGTCATCAGACAGGTGGGACAAAAATCGTCTCTGAGTAACCATTTAAATTGTAACACCCAAGTATTAAAACAGAAATATATTTTTCAAACCGCTCAAAAGTAAAAATATTGAAAACTGAATACTTCTGCATTCTTGGGGGACGTACGGTATGGTATGAACATCGTTACAATAGGTTATTAACGTACAGATTTACCAAGGCCTGAATTTATTGGTTTGATTGATTTTATCTCTCCACCTTTGATCAAGACATGATGTGTTTGTAATATGTACATCGTTTGCTAAGATATTAAGTTCCCATTTCCTTTGCAGGAATATTGGAAAGCTAAGTAAAGTGAGCTTCTTGAGTCTCATCTTTACGGCCTTCGTCACAGTGGTCATCTACGTGAGAATTGCTCCCATGATGGATATCGTGTAAGTAAAGAAAGCAAGAAAGCATGAATATTTGGAAATGAACCATAGAACATTGCATGGATTCAATAACTCTAAAATATGCGATGACAAGGAAAAACGTTTTGTTCCTATGTAAATCTTTTTCGATCACTGGATTTGACATACTTGAGAGCAAGCATACTCCAAAGAAATTATGCTAAACATGTTCCCAAGGGCTAAAGCCGATTATCAATACCAAGAATCATTAGCTCATTTCATTGGACTTCCAGTTCAAACTGGTAATCAAGAGTTGGTTTGAGTTCCAATGACACTGAAATTTTATGAACAAGAATAAGAGCAAAAGTGGACTTGATAAGGAACTTTTTTTGGAGCAAACTTTGATCCAAATTGGCAATTTGAGGCTCAAAATTTGTTCAAAAAACTGCAAAGTAGAATAAAAGGTAAAAATGCTTGTTAGAGTAATAAATAGCAAATAAACCCTTTTTTGGACATTTTTTTGCACTCTTTTTTGATAGAAATCTAGTAGTTTATGACACCTTAAATTTCTTTCAACGTTGAAAATTATGTTTTGCCTTTTTTAGGGATGATCAAACTCAGGTTTTGTCATGGTTCGATTTCCGTGGATTTGCCGAAGGGGTCGGAATTCTTTCGCTCAGTAAGTGTTATTTCTCGTTATTCCAAATTGGCACTAGTACAACCCCTCTCATTTCTCTTGACCCCTTGTTTCTGCGATGTAGCGTTCATGTGCCATCACAACTCTTTCCTGCTCTTCAACTCGATGGAGACTCCAAGCATTTCCACGTGGAATCAGGTCACCAATTGGTCAGTGGGAATCTCCATGCTTGTCGTCCTACTTTTGGGCTTGGGCGGCTATGTCACATTTAAAAGTGGTACTCAAGGTAAGGGGGAACAAACACATATGGGCCACTGGGAACGAAAGGCAACTTTTTCCAAGAAGTAGAACTTTCCAAGGACCAGGATGAAGAAAAGACTTTTCGGCAGAAATGGGTTGACCCTAACAAATCACTTAAAAAACGTCGACTTTGAGCTAAGAATTTGGTTAACGTAAGATCATACCATTTGTATTTAGTGATACATGGTTGAAGCATACTTTATCAATTGACTTCCACCATTTTTGGGCCTTTTTGACGTTTTCAGGCTTTGAAAATGACGCCCTGTGACCGTTAGCTTTTACTTAGTTGATGTTTTACCAAACAAAACCTTAGCTAAAAATGCTTTAACAGGCTTAAATTACGTTTGAAGTCAATTATGGAAGCATACTTGAAGCGTGGCTTGGGGGAGACAAAACATTTGAGCTATTGCCCACCAAAAATGTTTCAAGCATGGAAGAATTGTTTATTTCAAGTCATTTTATGATGAAAAAAAAACATAAACTCTTGCGGTTTCCTTCACTTTGGTCCTTTCCAAAAAAAAGTTTTCGACAAAAAAACGAAAATAACGGATTGTTTTTCTTCAAATGTATGGTAATGTTCTATAGTAATTAATCTATTTGCATTCTTTTTGGTACGCCCCCATGATATGTGAATGGAATTTAATTTACAGGTGATGTGTTGAACAACTATTGTTGGGGCGATGATTTGGCCAATGTGGCTCGATTGGTCTTTTGCGTAACAGTCCTCTTTACATATCCAATTGAGTGCTTTGTTTGTCGAGAGGTCTTTGAGAATATCATCACTGGTTTCATTGGCCACTTTGAAAGGGTGAGACGGTTATTACACAAATCCTTCCGGAAGGAGTTGTTTGAATATAATTATGGATGCCTGAATACCTAAAAATCATTTCAGACTACTGGTTTTCATTACTTGCTAACCATCATCCTTGTGGCGCTTCCTTGCGCTTTATCCATGGGAACTTCTTGCTTAGGAATTGTCTTGGACTTGAACGTAAGAAATAACAACAATGGACCCTTCTTCCTTTTTGAGCAAACTCAAACATGAGCGATTTTGGTTTATTTTAGGGTCTTGGATTTGCTCTGCCATTGGCATACATTCTACCGGGAGTGTGTTACTTGAGGGTCAATAATGGAAGTTGGTATGATTGGGACAACATGGTCGCGTTGATGTTGGCCTCCTTTGGAATCGGTGTCACAGTCATTGGAATTGCACAGTTGGTCTTTGTGGTGAGATACTTCATAACTCATTAATGATGTTTTTCGTGAGTATATGAAGTAAAGTTCCAAATAATTTTTGACCAAAGTTGCCAGATATTTTTAGATGACTAACGCCAAAACTGGTCTTGAGCTCCTTTTGTCAAACTCTGCCACATCTGCCCAAAAACCTAAAGAAACTTCTTTGTGCCAATAGGTTGAATCATTTTGCTCTCCTTCAGTTTTGGTCAAACCAAGAAGCACTGGAATCATGGAGTGGGAGGCTAGAAATGAGAATAATGATTTCCAGTAAGAACAATTCAATTACGTTCTTCTTGGTCCTGTAGGACCTTGCAAATGTTGACAAGAATACGTATTTCAATTTTCACCCCAGTCGAACGTCGGAGTCAGAAGTTCTACTCACTCAAAGTTCAGTGCAAATCCTACCGAGGATGAATGAACTAGCCCTTTTGTGGTAATCGTTTTACCACAAAAGGGCGAGTTCATTCATTCTATGCTCTCTTCAGTACATAAGTTTGAGAAGGCATAACTTTTCACACCGCCCTTCGATTGGGCTGAAATTTGAAATACTTGTTCTTCTCAATGCAAGCCAGGTCTCGTTTGCAGAAGAACGCAAATGGTTAGTTGCTGATGGAAATCATAATTCTCTTTGCTAGCCTCCCACTCTATGATTTCCGTGCTTCTTGGTCAAGGATAAAAGAGTGGAATTTGATCCAAATTTTATGCAACTATTGCAAATTGTTATTGGTATGTTAATGAAGGTTCCGTAATAAGTTTATTAGGATGATTTTTATTGTTCAAAGAACCCTTGGAAACTAATTCTAGGGGGGGCATTTTACAAATATATTCATCTTTTTTCAGGGCGCTGAAGAGTGTATCCATGACCAAGAGTTGCCATATTGTGTCAAATCGAACTTCACTCATATCATTCCTCGAGTTAATCTCCATTTCTAAACATCGGACGATAATCACAATCTTCCTTATGTGGTTTATTGTTTTGAGTATCAGTATTAGAAAGTCATACATACTGTATGTTGTATCCAAATATTCGCTCGTTATGTCTTGATGTTGACTATCTTTTGAGTCTATTTCAAAAATACAAAATAAAAGGGATTGTTCCTCCATATTTGCTCTGCATTGCTTATCTACGCACTGGATGTATCATGACCTGTAGAACGTCCGGGTTGGAGTAAGGGCGAATGAAGTGGTTCAAATTTCCCACCAAAACAGTTAGCTGACGTTAGACCATGGGGGAAAAAAGCGGGGACAAACAAACTGTCACCCAATACAGGAACCACTGTACTTCAGGACGAATTTCAAAAATACACACTGGGTCCGATCATTGTACTAAAATGTGAGGTTTTTGCAACAAATGTATTGTTCCGTTGAATTTTCATTGTACTAATCGGACCCAGTGTGTATTTTGAAAGTAATCCTGGCTTGAGCCATCCTTGCCCAATACTACACTGACAAGAAAACAGACCTACTGGGACTGGCGCAGTACTCCCTGAACCAGTCCCAGTACTCTCGCAAGCAAGCTTCCTGGAAGTGGTTGTCTTTTCCAGGGCACAATGGGCAAGAAGCCTGACGTGCAGAGCACTGCGACCTGATGTGCCCAGCTTTCCCACATTTGTTGCATTTCCCCTCTAGGGCGAAGGGCGTTGTCCTCAACCGCTGTGGAACCTCCTCCCTAGGCAGTTTGAACATCCTGGGCGCAGGTCGGGGTCCGTTCCCCTGACTGCTTTGTCGCCTTGATGGCGATTTGCTTAAAATCTGTAGTTTTGATGACTGAGTCACCTTGACCTCAGATTTTGGTCCTTATGGGGGCTCACCAATCTGGCACATCGAATTTTCGACGAAACGCCGGTCCACCTCCTCAGTCATTTGCGCCAGGCTTGGAAGGGTTCCCTCTGCCAATTTGAGCTCGCGTGCTAGCTCAGAGATTCAACGACGGATGTGTCTATCTGTGATGCCTGAGTAGGCCCACATTGCAATCACCTCTTCCACTGAGCAGGCTTTGATGTCAGCCGCTTTCACCTTTGAGTTGACGGCTGCAAAGTAATCCTTGGTCTCCTGGTCCTTCTTCTGCCGTACCTCAAAGAGGTGGACTTGCTCCTAAAGCAATGGGTATACGGTCCTTTAACGAGCAGCTGAGTGGGAGGTCACAGTACATAAGACAGGGAGGTCACCTTACTAATACAGCTCCCGAATTTGCACCTTGACACAAAAGTTTGACCTATTTTCGAACTTCTCAATGTTCATTGGACATATAAGTACCGGAATTTTGTTTCATAACGCTCAAAGGTTGCACGGTATTTTTATTTTACTGGTTGCACCTAAAGGACTCCATATCTCCCGGTAAGTGCGTCGGATGATTGCTCTGATTCCTGTCACGTCTGCCGTGATAGGCACGTCTCGGACTTGTGCTTTGATGCGCTCTCGGGATTGCTCATCTAGACCCGTGCAGATTATGTAATTTGCCAGCTTGAAGTTGGTCAACTTCTCAAGGTTGTTTGCGGCAATGAAGTTGTCCATCTGGTCCTCCCAATCATTATACTGATCAGGAGTGGACGTGATACCCAAAATCCTTGTTGGCCGGAATGTGTCATCTAATTTGACCTGTGGGGCAGTGGGGTCTTGGTCAGGCACCAATGCTGCCACTAGTCCTGGTGCTTGGGAGCGTGCCATCCGCATGTTTGTATTTGCTTCATTCTTCTTCTCATCTTCTTTTTGTGCAATCAACGCCATGTAGCATTGGTCTGCCCTCAGACGCAAGTCGATGGCCTCTTTGTCCAAGGCTTGGAATGAGTCTTCGTACTTCCTCACCTTCTGTGCGTCGCCCTCGGCGATAAGAGCGATGCTGGAGAAGCAGCACAAGAGTTTTTCGACTGCGTCTTCCCATCTGTTCTTGGTCTGCTCCAGAACAGGGATGCTGGACACCACTGGGGACGTCTCAAGCACGCTGACCATCAAGCTGAGCTTTCTCATGTGGCTGTTAAGTGACAGCTTGTATCTTGCGACCTTTCGAGCACCCAGAGGGATGAGGTCAATATTCCCAATGTCATTTTCGTACACTGCGGCTAGTGAGGAGTCCACTTGACACGCCTAAATAAGGAGTTTACCCCTCTCTGCAGTCGTCCTTTTTGCACAAAAAGCTCACCAATTCAGCCAATTTCGAACTCTCAATCCTGTTCACCTTATTGCGCCATGGAATTTCGCTAGCTATCAATAACACAAGTGAATGCCTCAAGTGCAGATTGAACACTGCAGACCGGGAGTTTCCGAGAGTGCTTTTGCGCGTACCCATATTCATTACAAAAGTGTACACCCTAACAGCATTAGAATACCTTTCTGGTGTAACTAAAATTTTCGAGATGCACTATAGATTGGAAAAAATGAAAAAAAACATCAAATATTCTGACACAGGTCAGCAACTCGTAATCAAGCAAATTAAAAAACATAGTAAGTCTGCCCTCTACAAAGGCAAATTGGATATGGTTGAAGTTCAAAAGTTAATTGCAATAATTGTAACCTTAGGGACACTAATTTTAAGATTGGCCTTTGCATGGCGCCAATCAGGGCTGGTCAAAGGATTTGCAACATCCTAGAGCGAGATTTTCTAACTTTGAAAACGGAATAAACGGGATTTCCCAACTTATAAAACTTGATAAAGGGGATTTTTCAGCTTTAAAAACGGGAAAAAGGGGATTTTCCAACTTTTAAAACGGAATAAAGGGGATTTTTAAACTTCAAATCCGTATAAAGGGAATTTTCCAACTTCAAATCGGGATAAAGGGCATTTTCCAACTTCATATCGAGATAAAGGGGATTTTTTAACTATGAAAACGGAATCAACGGGATCTGCTACACTTTTTCAAAAACTCCGAAAATCCATGTTTTTAGGTCGTAAGAATTAGAAGTTTCAGGAAGTTTGCTCCAAAAAGATAACAGTAGTTATGCAAACCATAAGTTAGTCGTGCTTATGACGTTATCTCGGTATGAACCTTCTTTTTTATTTTCAACTCAATTGATTCAGTTGAATTATTTGTTCACATTACCTTCAATCAATCTTATTTATGACTTTTGGTCGTTACATTACACTTAAAACATGTTGAAAAAAGAAATACATACCATCAAGACATACCAAGAATGTTGAAGTTAAGTGAGGAAATTAGATGATATTAGGGACCTGAATTTCTTTGAACGCATTAAAGTGGAGCCCAGTGCCCACGAGTGATTTAGGTAAAATCGAGCAATGGGGTATTCGTGAAGGAGACAGCTGCTGAAGTTACCTAAAATCGATTGTAGACGGCGCCACATTTGACTAGGTGAGAATAAAATTTTGCTACGGAAGTACTGCTACCTTGAAAGTCCTTTTTAGACACTATTTCATCAGTTTTTCAAGGATTTATTGATCTAAAAATAATCGAAAATAACTTTACTTCATGATTTTGTTACATTTTTATCCATACACCTACATACACTTGAAACCGAGTTTCAAGTGTACATATAATGTTGCGTGAGTTTGAAAATTACGTCTTAAATCAAGCAAGTCAGAAACGACGCATGCACGGATTTTTTCCTGTCTGGTAAGGACCAAATTCGTCCCTGGGACTTTGATAAGGTTTTAAACCCCAAAATCGACCAATAAATGATTGGATTTGTTGTAGGGCTGGCTGGGAAGGGTGGTTTGATCAGATCCATGTTAGTTTCAATGACCCCAAGCACGACGACTTCGAAGCTCATCATTCAATTTCTCAGCCAACAATTATCGGCAGTGGGACTTTTCCCACTTTTTGTGGAAAAAGTACAATCTGAAGTAAGAAGCTTTGATTCTAGTCTATTTTAGTTCCCTACTAGTTCGCAGTAATATTCTTCATTCACGGAACTCCAACGTAAATAAGTTTTGCATATTTTGTAAAAGCTAGTTGTCATGTCAGTTACATGCAAATTTGTCCATTTTTTGACCGCAAACAACGGCAAACAACGATGCGACAATAAATATTCATCAAATTGATGTTGCCAAGCCGGAAGTGTCGCACTAAGGATATTTCCAAACTTACGCAACATTATATGTACACTTGAAACTCGCTTTTTAAAAGAAATGTCCCCGTGTATGGGTAAAAATGTGACAAAATCATGAGGTAAACTTATTTTCTTTTATTTTTAGATCAATAAATCCTTGAAAAACTGATGAAATAGTGTCTAAAAAGGACTTTCAAGGTAGCAGTACTTCCGTAGCAAAATTTTATTCTCGCCTAGTCAAATGTGGCGCCGTCTACAATTGATTTTAGGCAACTTCAGCACCTGTCTCCTTCATGAATACCCCATTGTCATCTTCCATTAGAAGCGCACAGTGTGACAACAAAGTCGCGACCCCAGGAATGTTTACCCTTTTCTTTTGGACACCTTTTCTGTCTCCATTGGGTGGTGGATATTAAAGAAATTGTCCAGGGATTACAAATAAGATTAAAAAGGTACTATGGTGTCAATATTGAATTTCAGCTTTGCTTTGTTGACTTTTGCTTGTCTTGCAATCTGGCTTAATTTTTCCTTTAACAAAAATTTGCCCCTTTACTAACAAGACGATAAAAAATGCTATATAAAAGGGTTGTGAGGATAATAGTGGGTGAGACTCAAACCTTGGCAAGTATGGCATAACAGGGGTCTTGTGAAGCAGCAAAAGTGGCTACTACTTGATCACTTTTCCTTTTTCTCCAGCCAATCTGGTTTGAGGATTTCAAACAGCACAAACGTTATTGGTTGGGCCTTAGCATCAAGCATTTAGGCAATGAAGTAGATAATTCACGAAAATATCAGCTATTAAGAGAAAGAGTGTTATTCAAAATCAATTCCACAGGACCACAACATTTTCATACAAGGTTAATTCTTGCCATTGATTTATTTTATTAGGGACAACAAACTACTCAGTATAGTGGCTAAGACGAGCACTAAATTTGGAATGGAACGATGTTTTTCCCACCCTTTATATTAAAATTGAAGAGATCCCTCAAAGAAATACAACACTTTCAAATACTAAAACAATGTGTTTAGAGACAAAACGACGAATTCTTAATTCAAAACCTCTTATTGGAAATGTATATGGACATAGACTTTTTTTTACTTCAGGCCTTGAGTTATTCAATGACGCTCTAAGTATACGTAGATGAATTTAGTATAGAACTTTAGAATGAACACTTGTGTCGTTCTAACTCAACTCTGTCTCGTTTCACTCAGTTAAGAGAGATGACAATTGACATGTTGTAGTAGTTCGTTATTCGCCAAGCCTAGAAAGTATTTTATTATGGCATTTGTATTGTCAGATATGTGTCGTGTTTAAGCACCTGGGTTGACCATAAAAAGTCTTGAAAGGTGATAGTTCAGTGAAAGCTCGACACTTGGAAGAATTAGAACACAATGGTGAGTTCCATGAAAGGTGATATTTCAATGAACTAAAAGGTGATTCACTGATTTTGACAGGCCTCAAAACCCATTGTTCCTCAAGAAGACTCCAAGTTGATTGACTCTGGTCCAGATTTGGATCCAATCAAAGACTGCGTGCTCAAATCCAATACCAGTACTTGTTTCAACTATGTGAACTCCATCCTTGGTTCAGGAATCATTGGTATGTGGATCATTTCTGTCTCTGAAAACCATTTGAACTTGATGCTTAATTGTGTGACATTGCAGGAATGGCCTATGCTTTAGAAGAGAGTGGCGTGATTCTTGGCCTTATTTTGGTTACTTTAGTGGCGGCAGTTGTGGATTGGTCGCTTCAAGTTCTATTGGCAGCAGGGTTGAAGATCAATGCCAAGAGCTATCAGGTGATATGCTAACGCTCTTAGTTGCTTACAGTCAAGTTATAGAGAAAAGGGCTCGTTCACAGGAATTGGTGGAGCATGCTTTGGGAAGACCAGGCTTCTGGATCTTAACCATCTGTCAGTTTGGCTATCCCATGATAGGTAAGATGAGAGTAAATTTCAAGGGTTGCACATATTTGGCAAACATTTCAAGCCTTTTGAAGCATAACAATGACTAATAAAATGGTGAGCGACACGACTTTTACAAGCAAGACGGCAAATGTACAGTACTCTCTTTCTGGAAACTTAAATGTTGTTCTTAGCTGGTTTTGAAAGGGCTTACAAATTGGCAGGAAACATTAACAGTGGTAAAATACAGTAAAAAGTGGCATTTTGAATGAAAAAGCGGCACATTGATTGAAAAAGTGTCATTTTGAATGAAAAAGTGGCATATTGATTGAAAAAGTGGCATTTTGAATGAAAAAGTAAAAGCAAAGTTATGGTGCGTGTCCTGAAGGTGAAATCAAATGCCATTGTTAGTCTTAAGTTTTGCTTTGCTTCAATTAATAAGGAGAAGAAAAAAGTTGCAAATTTTACTGCCAAAATATTGTTAACTGATTTTCTAAACTCAACTACAGGTCTAGAAGTCTACGAAAAGTAAAACATGAATGACTATTATGACGTAAACGTTTTCATGGTACTTCACATTTTTAGACTTGGCAAACAAGTCTAATCCCTAGTTTCAAATTTGGAATACTTTTAACAAGACAGCTTTTCCATCAAATTGTAACAGGTGGAGACTTTGTTCTAAAAAGGTTACTTTGAAGAAACAATCTTCGAACAATTATATTAATGAGAAAAAAGTAGCACATGTTCAGGTTTCCCAAAAAATTAGCGTCTACCCTTAATGGTCGCAAGAGAAGCTTAATATTGTAACTCTCTCTTCTTGATAAACATTTAGTTGTTTTTGTGTTGAACGGATTATCAGTGTCATGAATTGATAGCAAAACAAATAGCTTTCCTTGGGAGAAGGTGCAACCAATAGCAACGTGGGTCTCAACCAAAATATTATAACCGTGAAAAAATTGTTCAAAAAGGCAAAATAATTGCAAAAAGTCGATCTTAATGGTACTCTAAAAGAGCATGAAGAGAAAAAATTGTCAAGAAGAGCCCGCTCGAAAGTGGAAGGTCAAAAGGTTAGACCCAACAGATGGATTTCATTTGAGCTGATGTGATTATTGATAATTAAGTTTTAATCATGTAGAGGCATTTTGAATATTTCATTCCAATTTCAGCCATGGTGTCCTACAATATTGTAGCGGGCGATACAATGACGAAAGTCCTCGTTAGTGTTACTGGGTGGCCTACTACTTCCTTGCTTCTCCAAAGAGAAGTCATTATCACAACATTTACGATATTTTTTACAGCCCCATTGTGTTTCTACAGGTAACTCTATTGTTTTCCATTTTATTACTAATGAACGGACAATAACTCGCTAATGTATAAGGGATTCTTGTATTTGGATTTTTTGTTGCTGAGGTCCACGACCCTTGCAATAAAGTAAACTATAATGGAGACGGTTTTCTTTCATGTTAGCGTTGGTCTCATTTCTCGTTCTTAACCTTGTTTAAAATTCTAAAGAATGAAATTTGCAATGGAACCAAACTACCGTTGGAAAATGTGTACTTGCATTGGTCCAACTCTTCGCTTCCTCACTTCCAGGACGTCAGTTTCCTGCAAGGCATCATTACAAATAGTAATTCATGTCAAGTACTATTGCTTTCGAAAAAAGGAAATAATTCATATACCATATTAAGAAATAAAAAGTGATGGCAGTGCTCCCTGTCATTAGTCATTACTAGGGCCCTAAACTAAATTTTTTAAAATATAAAATATTTTAAAAATATTTCTCCACTTTTTCTCAATTTTTTAAATATTTTAGCTCTTTCAAAAAAAATAAATATTTTCTCAAATATTCTAGTCAAAAAAAAAATTTCGGCAAAATTGAGGAAAAGAAATGAATGACCAATGCTCAATAGAGCCTTTCCAAAATGAACCCAAAATACAAAAATCTCGACAAAATGGCATTTGTACTAAGATTAGACATTCACAATCAAAACTACTGTCATTTACAAATATTGCGCCATCTATTGAGGCAAATTGAAAATTGTATTGTTTAAATCAATACCATGTCAAGTTCGTCCCCAAAGACGGCCTAATGCATCAATTTCAGCAACAACGAATTTGGAAAATCGGCGCACAAAGGCAAAAATACCAAAAATAGCCTTGTCAAAAAAAATATTTTTTTAATATCCGGCTTTTTTTTCAAATATTTTGGGCTTTCAAGAAAATATACATTGAATATTTTGTCACTTTTTTGCACATTCTTTTGCTAAGTTCGCTTATTTCATTTCCAAACTCGCGCAACTTTTTATGTACAATTGAAACTCGCTTTTTAATCAAAATGTCCCACTGTGTTGACAAAAATGTGACAAAATCATGAAGTGGCAAAACTTACTTTCATATTTGGAAGATAAAAATCCCTGAAAAACTGATGAAAAAGTGTCTAAAACGGCTTTCATGATAGTAAGACTTCCCGAGCAAAATTCTCTTCTCGCCCAGTCACATGTGGCGCCGTCTATGAATGACTTTAAACGACTTCAGCAGCTGTCTGCTTTACGAACATGCCATTACAAACAGAGCGTATCATAATATTAGCACCATTAGAAGAAAGGCTCATAAGATTTCGTTAATATATCGGGTTCAGGCAAACATGAGACCGACCACCTTCGGAATAGGGGATAGGAAAAATTCTTTCTCAAAATTTAATGTTATCACTTAATCATTACAGAAGAATGTTATTAATTAAAGTAATGCCATTGTAAGTAATGTTATTACAAATACCCTCGTTTCCAAGGCGTTTGGGATGGATTTATTTCGTAAAATATAATAACTGGTGAAAAGAGAAAACGGAAAAATGTATTTTCTTTTCTTCGTAATCAGAACTAAGCTTCTCTGTTCATCACTGCTTTTTTATGTCTTGGAGATGCTTGAAATGCAACTTATTACAGAAATATTGGAAATCTGAGCAAAGCAAGTATGAGTGGAATGGTTTGCATGGCCTTTATCCTGATTGCCATCTTCATTAGATTGTTCACTATGAAGGACCAAATGTAAGAACTGATATTGCGGAATTATAAATGAGCCATTCACCTAGTTTCTCATTTTAACTTAGGGATCGACATGACAGCACGTGGTCCTTGATAGACTTTTCTGGTGTGAGCAAAACCTATGGCATCATCATTTTTGGTACGAATTGATACTCTAAAATCAAAAGATCTGGTAAATTTTAGATTTTCTCGAAAATAAAACGATGTTCCTATTGTAGTGAGTAATGGGTAAAACGAACTTTCAATAACATCCTTGAAGAACTGGAAAAAAGAACTGCATTTTGCACTTAGAAAAGATCACGAGGCATGGTTTTGCCAAAAAAAACAGTTCAAATGAGGTCAGTTGTTGAGGGCTTTTGAAAGTATAGTAAAAACTTAAATGAAGCATAGTTAGACGGAGTAAAAATAACCATGCCCAATGCATAAGCTGCATTTTGTCAATTCAAAAACGCAGCTTGTGTACCGAAATTTGATCGAGCATGGTTGCTTCTACTCCGTCATATAATGCTTCACCAATGCTTTTACTATACTGTACTTCCAAAAGCCCTCAACAACTGACCTATGGGAACGCATGCACTTTCGTCCTGTGTCTTTAAGTTCTCGAAACCATGCAAATTAATGTAACTGTAAACAAAAAACAGGAAAATATACTTCATTAAATTTATAAAAATCATAACGCTGTGCTGCCGGTTATGAAAATGTGCAAAACATCTTTCTTCCCTTAAGCTGAACTGAAGAGTGAAATAACTCGACGAGGACTGAAGTTTCATGCGTCACATTTTTTTATTCCACATGTTGTTTTTAGTAAATTTTGTCCATTTTGAAGAAAAAAACTTTTGAAGAATAACTGAAAATGAGTGTCTAATATTCAAATTTCAAATCCATTTTTAGCCTTTTTGTGTCACCACAACTCTTTCATGATGTATTACGACATGAAGATACAAACTCAAGATAATTGGAACAAGGTCACACATATTTCCCTGGGTTTATCGTGGGCAGCTTGCATCTTTTTAGGTTTTGTTGGTTATTGTACTTTTAAGTCCTGGACCCAAGGTAAAACAAATATTTCTCACGGATATATCCAATATACTCACACAGCCTAATCTAACTTTCAGGAGACTTGTTGAATAACTATTGTTGGGACGATCCGTTGATGAATATTGTAAAAGTTTTGTTTTGTTTTACCGTCTTGTTTACGTATCCAATTGAATGTTTGGTTACCAGGGAGGTGATAACAAATCTCTTCTTAAACCAGAAGGACAATGAACCCAATGTTGCAGAACTGGTATGGAAAGTTGTTGGAACTTTTAATTTTAAAGAAATATTATCATGTAATCAATCTTCCAATCAGGGAATGCCTCTGTACATAGGACTGACTGTTGGACTCAATCTGATGGGATTGATCATTTCCATTTCTGCCAAATGTCTTGGGGTTGTTGTAGCTGCCAACGTAAGATACAGTTTTCAAGAAACATATTTTATTAAACTGTGCTAACTTTGTTTGTTCACGGACAGGGGGTGATTTTTGGCATTCCTTTGGCTACGATTGTGCCCGCCCTGTGTTATCTCAAAGTCGCCGATGGTTCATGGTTTGAGAAATATAGCTTAGCTTCCGTGACGATCCTGATCATGGGCTCTATTGCATTCGTCTTCGGATGTTATGAAACCATAACTCAGGTAAATTTGTTAAGGAAAAGAAAAAAGGGACAGTTAAGTATGCCTGGAAGGTTTAAGTGATTTCTTCAAAAATCTTAGCGAATGCGGAAGAAACAAGGAAAAAGGCTTGTCCGACAAAGGTAGCTGTCGCGTGAGATTTTGTGTAATTTAAAGGTTTCTCCATTTTTCAGACCACCTTTGCGACTTAGATGGTAGAAAAGAGGTTGGATTGCAATTTTTGAGAATTTTGGATAGGAGTTTGGAAAAAATGTGCACCATGCATTCGTCCGTAGACTAAATTTTCCCGAGCCACTTACTATTGTCGAACTAATCGTTTTCCTCCATTCTTCCGCTAACGATAGGATTTTTTTTGAGGTCACTCGAACCTTCCGGATATTCTTATTGAGTTTTGATCATATGCAGCCCTCAATAAAGGTATTTGGTGTTTCTCTTTAGGCACCTGATTGATCAATGGAAGAATTGCATTTCTTTGCCATGCAAATCAATACTTTTTATTGAAAAAAATCAAATGCAACTAAAGAGAAAAAAGAGTTTAGGTTAGTTACAGAAAATAAGAAACTTTCCGAATAAATCAGAATTCACTTTTTACTATGAGTATAACTTGACATTAAACTTCAACGCTCAATTTTTGATTGACCAAATCAAAATTCTTTTCCAGATTCAAAAGTACTAATCATCCTTTATATTTTCAGGGAAATAATGGATGTGTGGTAGACGTGGAAATGCCTTACTGTCGAATAAACGGAACATTACAACGTTTGTCGCGCAACTAGACAAACGCGCTTTGGTACCTGTGTGATTGTTTGCTCTTTACACAGTGAATGAGCACAAATATGTTAAGAGATGCTAACGTGTCGTGATTTGTTGTACTATGTGCAATCCTAGTCACAAATAAATTCAAAGATCAAGGCCAGCTGCATTTGCTGGCAAATAACGCAACAAAAGAATGAATTTAGCTTCAATATCAAGTGTGTTCATCGTTTTACTCGCGGTTGCCATCCAAGTTATATTTCTGTTTGTGTCGGAAACGCCAGATCTCATATTTGAGCAACTCCCTTCGCATCTCCAATCATGGTTCCAAAGAGGATTAACCCACGATATCGATGGCTTTAAAGTGTTTTGCATTGATGAGGGACCAAAGGATGGGTCCTCCATTGAGACCATCATTTTCATCCATGGTTTCCCAACTTCATCTTTCGATTATCACAAAAGCATTCAGTTCTTTAAGGATAAGTATCGAGTTGTTATGTGTGACCACGTTGGATTTGGATTTTCATCCAAACCCAGAGAAGTAAGCATTGGATTTCGGCCACTCCGTGATTTTTTTAACATTAATTGGTATGATTTTCCGTTGGTTGTAGAACTTTACTCAAAGTATGGCTGACCTGGCCGACCACGCATTAATGATATGGCAAAAATTGGAGATCCGGCACGCCCACATAGTGGCTCATGATATGGGAGACTCTGTTCTCACCGAGATTTTGACCCGCCGCCAAAAGAACCTTCTTCCTGATGTGTTCAACAACTTCTTTAAGGTATTTTGAAATGCTACAATCATTATCTTTTCTGAGTGAAAAAATCACAACAAGAGTTCAATAACACCTGAGCCAGCATGTGCAAAAAAAAAAAAATACAAATGGTCAAGTATTAAATTTAAACCCATTAAGTTCGAAGGAATGAAGTTTTAAATTAAAATGCAATAGTTTATACCTGTTTCCGTGCAAGGGCAATGATCTATTCATAATTACAATGTTTATTGCGAGAATATCTCATTGGATAAATATATACAATTGACTTACAATATGTAAAATCAAGGGCCCATTGTGGGTTCTTAGGAGGCGCCATATCCACTAGACCAGGGGTTCCCAAAGTCGGGGTAATTACCCCACTTGGGGTAATGGACTTTTTCCATGGGGTAGTGAAGCATTTTGGGATTTGGAAGAAAATTAGATAACTGCCCAGAAAAAAATTAAAAAAATGGGTTATTCAAATTTTCTGCCTTTCAATTTTTGCTCGCAATATGTGAAACTGGTTAGGCTATTCTATGGACGGCAGTCGGAGTCACTAGCATGCTACATGATGCAATGAATAAAAACCTGATATTTAACAGCTTTTTTGTGATGTATATTTGTAAATAGTGTTTGGGGTACTGACGAAAATCTAGACTTTCATTTGGGTAGTGGCACGAAAAGTTTGGGAACCCTTGCACTAGACCATTGGAAGGTGGGGAGGAGGGGGCTGCTATTATCAGAGGGCTTATTATTTTTGAATAAAAACAACAAATTCCGAATATTCTTTAAAAATACAAACTCAAATCGGGTTGTTAATATTTTTTAGAGCATTACGTTCACCAACGGTGGAATGAGGTATGACTTGATCAACTTCAGACTCTCGCAAACATTGTTGACCAAACCATGGTTGGGAGAAATGTTGGTTGCCCTCCAAAACCGGATTCCTGTGGCCATAAGATCATTCATTAGTTATAAACAACTGGAAACCCTTTGGAGCCCAAAGTACCATTTCAAAGATGAATTGACAAGAGACATCGAGGATATTCAAACTTTGATGAGTTTGAATGGTGGCGACAAGATCATTCACAAGACTATTTCCTACCTTCACGACAGGTAAGTTTTTAACACTCTGGTACGCAATTGAACACTGCTTAAACCTACTGTACTGTAGGACACTGTACTATATAGAACTGTACTTAAACCCAATTACTTCTTCCTTCCAACCAATTTAGATCAAGATTTGAAACTCGTTGGCTCAAGTCTCTAGAGCACCTTGATGTTCCTTGCCTCTTGTTTTGGGGCGATGCAGATGCAGTGTCTCCCATGGAAATACCCAAGTCTCTAGCCAGGGACATCATACCTCCAAAAGTGTTTAACGGAAAGACACTCAAAGACGGGGGTCACTTTCTTATGCTGGAGAGACCTGAAGAATATGCCAAGACAATCCTTCAATTCATAGAGAGTCAATAATAATATCATTTCCATTCTTGAATCTTGATTTCACTTTCAAAATATTTTTACTGATGTCCTAACTTGACCTATCCTAACCATTTTTGGCATTGTTTTGCCATTTTGGCCCTTTAGGATCAAAAAGCTTACCAAAACCTGACTTCTCAAAAGTCATGAGATCGAATCACCCTGTACCGTAAAATATGGCAGCACTGCCAACTCGAAATCTATCAGCGATAAGTATGATTCCCTATGATCGAGCTCGAACATAGTTGGAGTGTTGCCATATTCGTCCTTGCTGAGGTCTTTGGTAAAAAAGATTTTTACAACCTGCCTGTTTTGGATGGTTGGTCCTAGGGTCGGAGGGTTGAGTCTCGCACGGCCAGCGAAGCCAGCCATCACATCGTCCAAAGTTTTTCTGATAGTCAATCTCGTGTCCGGTAAAAATTGTATCTGTGACTTCAAAGTGTGTCTCGATCTGTGATATGAAACGTGTTGTCTAACTGCACCATAAACTAAGACCAAACAACCAAGTCTATTATTAAGATTAGTTTGCAGACCAAAGAACATCACAACAAACTTTTTTAATCCATTATTCAATCCCAAAATATTCTAGAGCTCCATCAATCCGATAATGAGTGAGAATTGTGAAATGTATAAATCGACAAACCATTGCTTGAGACATCTTAAAATCCACCAAAGGAGCTCCACATTCTCCAAAAGGTTTAGAATCCATCATCGTTCCATTCACAACAGATATCCAATTTGAATCGGAGTAATTTGAAATCTTGATCGTAAAATCTTTCGTGCCTCTGAGTGAGAGAGAAAGTGTTTGGTAAATAACTTTTAGAGCCGAAAAATGTGGGGTTTGTGGTGCCTAAAAAATGCATATTTCTGTGGTCGAAATACCATTTCAAGTGATAAAAAGTGGGAAATGTGTAATTTCTCAACACTTGAATTGTTCCTTTTAATTTCTTTCAATTGTAAAAACTCATGCATATCAACTCTGTAATAATGTAGATTGCTGATCATTCTCCATTTATAACCTTTTAATTAAAAGGCATTTCAAAATTTAGAAACTGATCACCGAGTAAAGATTAATACCCCAAGGACTCACTACTTCAGGATGTAGCAAACGAGAAGTTTTAAGAGGTTATAAGGTTTAGAGGTTTTAACCCTTACCAAATTTTGCCAAAACAGAAAGAAAAAAGTTTGACTAGTATGCTTGCTCTCATCAAAAGGACACTAGATCCTTTACTTCAAGACTGAGACTAACGTGAAAGATATAAGAGCCTACTTTGCCTCACCATTAGAGCCGAATTGCTTAAACCTAACCTAATCAAAAATAAATCTTTAAGTTGAAGACAAGAAAACGCACCGTAAAATCAAAAAGAAAAGAACTCACGAATTGCCCACTCGGTTGGAACTATTTCGGAGAATGAATTTCTTCACTGCTTGATGCACTCCAAGATCCATTACAAAGTAACCACTCACTGGGCGGTTCCGGGAGTTTGGTACCCAAATGAATGTTCGCTTGTCACATATCTCATCTTTCAATACATTTTGGGCTTGAAAACCATCTCCCCAATCAGGTCCCGCCTCCAAAATTTTCCTCTCTGGCCTTGATACATTTACTTGATCTAAACCAAAAGTTGCTCAATAAAAAGTCTAGTATGGTGGGCCTTGACTCAAAAGCAGTTGCCGGCAAAGCAGGACTCCTGATTTTGAGAAACCTTGAAGTTTGTCTTTGAAGCAACCAAATTTTAGGATAAGAGCATCATGATGCTTAATCGTATTTTTTCAATTTTTTTCTTGATGATGTTGATTATGGTTTTGTGTTCATTTTAACAACCTTTATTTTCATAACTGTCAAAACAATTTTTCAATTTCAATTAACTTCGTTTTGGAAGTTAGAGTTAATCCGTGGTAGTATGATATGAACTTCCTTTAATCAGTTTTAGGTTTTTATCATATCAGGTGGAGCGCTTTGTAAAGTTGAAATCTTTTGCCAAGATGATTTCCTTAATCTTTGATAGGTTGAACACAAACATCAGAAAACCATCTCATGCATAGTGCTTTACTTAAGCATACCAATATGTTTGGACCCTATCAATACCAACAGATACGTCAAGTTAAGTTCAGGTTTAGGAAATAACATTTGAGATTTAAAAAAAAATAAGAATATTACCAGATAAAGCATACGATAAAAACAAGGATTAACTTGGAAATATGCACACCGCAAACTTTTTTGAATAATCAAACAAATATTTTCCTCAAGACTCACAATTTGTAAGACATCTTTGACGCATTTCGGAACATGCGGGAATGGACAGAAAATCATCACAACATTTCAGTATTGACGTGTATGGCTCCATTTTTTGAGCTTGACATCGCTCATCATAAAGAGGATCAAATATTGCTCGATCAGAGGCACAACATCCCACTCCCAAGGTGATGGGGTGTGTTTCAGGACATGTCACTAAAGAGAGATTGCATTTTGTTTTGGATGAAATACATACAGACATATATAGCTTTTCATTGCCAACGATATGGTTGTCTGAACGTAGATGACACAGGGGGAGCTTCAATTTTTGATAAAAAGGAAAAGAAAGGCGTTGTTCCTTTTTTTACAGGATGAAGAGCTAACCTTGGTGTTGACAAACAAACCATTGCTAATGAAAAGCTCAAATAAGTCTGTTTTGACATTACAGGGATCAACAAAGGAAATGCATTTTCTGGGTAGCTTGGCTGGGCATTCTATCCAGTTGGTCAAGCATTCAGGATCCTCATATTGTAGATTGGTATCATCGGAAGTGTGAAACGAAGCGCAACACTTGGTCCCGTTGAAAAACGACCAGGGGTACTCCTTGGGGCAAATGAGGGCTACTGAAAAGATACATTACGAACTAGTCCTGTAAGTAATGTACCCTTCACCTTGAAGCCTTTCATAAAATCATACATTCACCCTCAGATCGTTTGAAATTAGGCGCAACAGTGGTGCCAGTGACGACCACATTGGCACGAGGACTTGCTAGACAAAGTCCAAAAGTCAAACAAGATAAACACAAAGTGATGTACATGATCGTACACTTTTTTTCAACTAGTGGTTGTGTTAGAATAAGGCAAGCTATTTTAAAGAAACCCAATCTGGACCTCTGAAAGCATTGGACATGATAAACCTATACCTTTGGTTTCATTAGTGTGTCGATTCTGATTCCAAGTCGTTGAATGAAATTCATTAGTTTGCCATTGTGGTGGTCAAGGCATGATTTGGCACATTACTGTTATGAGTGTACCATTCCATCCAAAATTTGAGTTGCACTTTTGTTTACTGGGTGTTTCAAAAGGAAATGAACACCTAATTATATTATCTTTAACTTGTGATTGAAACCAAATAAGAAACTCACCTTCATTGGATATGATTTTCCAAACACTTGTCTTGAAGAGTCACAGAACACTATATAACCCAAGTACGATGTTTCAGTGACCACGATTTGTCCTGTGAAGGGTCATTTCTGAAAACAGAATTAATGACTTCGACTTTTTTCTCTCTGCCGTAATTTGGCGATAATCGAAAATAAGGTGACATGAAGGGAATAAAACCATATGTATCTTAAGAATTGGTATCTTCTGCATAGTTTTTATCTTGATACATTTTCTATGAGATCAACCATTTCCAAGTTACGGACATGGTTTCCTGTTGCGTTTCTTATGAATCACCCAGTAAATCTTTAATGAAAACCGTCAAAAAAGAGTATCGGACCAATAAAAGAAAGCAACCACTATTTCATCAACAACTCTATTTCGCCATCCAGTCCAACAAGGTTCTCTCTGCGCCATTGCTCCTTTTATTTGTTGATTAATTAGTTCATCAGATCGTCATATTTATTATCAAACAGTTTTTCCGACACACGATTTTTTTCGACTAGCGGCAGAAAACGGAACCCTTTAGTTGCGTGAGTAATTTAACTAATGCTGCGAAAGGTTAAAAATTACGTCCGTCCGTTCGTCGTCCGTTTGTCGTCCGTTCGAATCATTAAAAAAGTAATCGAGTGAAACAATTTTTTCGACACATGAATGGAATCTGAATTGATACATGATTGGTAATGATATAATTGATATAATTGATCATGATATTTCAATCTTATGCTGACTAAGTTTAATCAAAATATCATTCAAAATTAATGCACAAAAAGTCTAATAGGTACATATGTCATTTTCCAACACCAAATGCGGAGTTTCGGAATGCAAATACATTAGACTCAAACTCTTTTACTTTGGATGCCGTTTTAAACACAGAACATTGTTAATAAATGCTCTAACTAAAACAGGATATTGTTGAATTTCAAAATATTTCCAAGTTTGACCGGGTCAGGAAATTTTTACATCAGACCTGCTCCAATCATAGATAACACAAAACGGAAAGCCTACAAGTGTTTTGCTTGTACAAAGGATAACCAGACTTGAGGTAGACTTGCTTCTAGTTCGTTTGAGTGTACGATTTTTGGATTTATGTAAAATATTGAAATGAAGATTTATTTCTTGTGAGCAAGTCTTATACTGTAAATTTTGTTGTTAGACAAACTTGTTTGAAGCTATGATTAAATCAGATAAGGTGTGTTGGGTGACCCCTGTATACATAGAAAATAAGCGCACGTAAATGACAAGCAACAACACAAAATGATGTACTTTTCAAAGTCATGACATCTTACATTGTAATTTATCACCTTTTCTCCACAAGTGTTCACCTAATTTTGATATATGAGTATGAGCAACATCTTTACTTTACAAAATATTGGAGCTTGACGATTTTTTGCTCTTAACGTCATTTTTTTCAGCTTGCAGGGGTCGCCCAACGTACCTTGTCTAATTAAATCAAAACTTAGAACAAATTTGTATAACAACAAAATTTATAAAATAACACCTGCTCACAAGAAATGAATATTTATTTCGATTTTTGGTATAAATCCTGTTGTATTCTCATGTCTGCTCCCTTCTACATGCTCTTACTCGTACTAGTCACTTCCCATTATGTATATATATCCGTGTCTTAGTACAGAAAAATCTAGTCACTTACCAACATCTCCTTATGCAACATGGCGCAATCGGTTCCTTCAACCTGCGAGCCGATTGCGTGCTGTGCCTTGACTGCATTTGGGGGAGTGAGTGGTGCCTTTGGAGGGTGGTGCCTCATCGGAAGGTGGCGGAACCATCGTGTGCCCAGGAGATCTCGTTTCCCCGGGACGTTTTCCGT
>CM021317.1:3158339-3189282 GCA_010645155.1 Tigriopus japonicus | reverse complement strand
GGATGGCGTCTCGAGAGGAGAATGGTGAGCCGGGAGGGAAAAGTCTCCCGCCATGTGCCCGACCCCGCCATGAGTTAAATCCACTGGACAACGACGACGCCATCATGGACGAAAGCGATGCCACTCGGTGGATGAAAGCGATGCCCGGTGAGGGAAGGGAGATGTTGTGTTCTAGTCATGTCTAATTCATTTCTAGTCCCTATTGTGAGATCTTGTTAAACGATCTGTGATATCCAATTTTATATTCATTCTTTTATGTACTTTTACTTTGCCCCCGAAAGAGGGAGATGTTGTATTGTCATGTCTGCTCCCTTCTACATGCTCTTACTCGTACTAGTCACTTTCCATTATGTATATATATCCGTGTCTTAGTACAGAAAAGATCTAGTCATTTACCAACATCTCCTTGTGCAACAATCCCAAAATCCAAAGTGCAATTTAACGAATCACAGGCCCAATCTACCTAATCCACGAAGTTTTCAAGCCAACCATTTGATATCAGATCAGATATCACATCAAGTTCAAAATTTCTGGGCCCAAGTGATGAAAAGTCAATTTGCTTTCAACAAATGATTTCCATCCTGGATGTTGGCAAATACGAACCCTGAAGATTGAAAATTGCTAAAACTCTCACCTAAAACTTAATTCAACTTAACTTAATCGGGCTTATTCATTTCCTAAAGCAACTCATTTTTTTTTGATTATTTCTCAGTAAATAGCATATCAAACTTCTGTTCCTAGGTTACAAAAGGTAATGTTTGATCAAATTTCACTTTAGTTTTGTTAATTAATGAATGGGTTTGCTTTGAAATTTTTTTGATACTTCTCAATACCCATTACTCAATTCTTGCTCTCATCCCCCTTCTCCTTTTCAAAGTTGATATCACTAGTTGAGATCGATCGGTAAATTGCTGGTGTGTTGTTTTTGGATTTTATTAATTAACAAGATCAGTCATGGACAATGAGTGGATGACACTTGATTTGGAATCATTTTTAATTAAATTCTGAATTCCAAAGTTATTGGAAAGTCCAAAACTGATTTGGATTTTGCTTAAGATTGAGTTGAATTTCGTCCAAGAACAATGCCAATATCGTCCAAGATCGATTTAATTTCTGTTCAAGACCGGTTCGGAGATTATCCAAGGCCATTCAATCATTGACCAAGACCGCTCCGGATATCTAAAGATTCGTTCGTTATTATCCCGTTGTACTGAAAAAATATGTATGAATAGTTTATGAAATTTCCCAAAACTATGCATATGAAACTTTTCTAACCCAGAAAACTAAGAGGAACAACTTTGAAATAAAACTAATTTAGGCCTAGATGAAAAGTTATATACCTAAAAAAAATCTTTTGGAAACTTAGTCTATTTATTTTTGAAATTGACTGGAAAAACTGTTGAATTGAATATGATTTAGAATATGATGATCAGCTGCTGAGATATTTCAGATGAACTGGTTTATCATTTACCCAACGCTCGCGGTATCTGAAAACTTATAATAAGAAATGCAGAAACACTCAGATATTCTTCAAAGCAATCCACAACTATTGCCACAGGATTTCTTGTCCTAACTTTTGTACTTTCGAGTTTGCAATTGAAGTCAATGGCGTGTGGTAGCGAAAAATTTCTGTCACAACTCAAGTTGTCACAGGGTATATAAACTTAGCTATTGTGTCAAGGCTTGTCCTCTGAGTTGGACAAAGTTGGGTAGAATTTCGGATTTCCTCTTCTTTTTGGACCACCTCCAAAACACCAAACCAATTCTTTGGGGCTAGCTCTTTGCCTTTCTTTTTTATTTCGTGACAAAAGGATGCTTACAAGTAGGTTAAAAGCCCCCTCAAATGTCGATTTCCTGCTTTTTACGTTACGAACAATGAAGATTGTACAGTCTGGGGCAAACAGTGCAGAATCGTGAAAGGTTGTGAGAGGATCGTCAAACACTTTCCATTCTAAAGCTCAACGTCATCTCGTCTATAGCTAAATCGGCGGGCGTTAACGACCAGAGCAGGGTTGCCAACTGGCGATTTCTATCGCCAGATTTTACGAATCTGGCGATTTTGAAACGTGTCTGGCGATAGAAAAAATAATCTGGCGAAATCAGCTGATTTGGCGATAAATCTGGCGATTTTGATTTCACTGGCGATAAATCTGGCGATTTTAGTATTTCTGGCGATAAATTTTGCGAAATGAGCAAATTTGGTGAAAAATTTGGCGAAATCGGGGAAATTTGGCGAAAAAATTGGCAAAATCGACCATTTTTGGCGATGACTCAGACAAATTTTGATTCTCTCTTAATGATTTTGACTTTCATTCTGACTGGAAACCAAGGATTAAAATCTTAGATGATAATCACTATGATGATAATAACCAAGAACAAGAAAATTTTGTTTCGCTTTTTTGCTGTAGAACTTACTTCCTCCCTCTTTGCGACAAATCTATCCATTAGACGACCCATTATAAATTTTTAAGTCTCAACTAGACGACTTTTTATCCACTATCTGTGACCTGCCCTAAGTTCAGGGGCTTTATCGGGCAACTAATTCCAATTCCCTTACAGACCAATGCTTGTATCAGACATGACTTCTCCCCACTCGGATTTTATCTTTTTTTGACATTGATATGGAATGACATTCTGTGTACATCTTAAAATCGGTAAAAAATGCAGACTAAAATTTTCAACAAGAGAGTTTGGGAAAAAGAGACTGGCATGAAGTCATAAGCTTCGGCAAACGCATGTGTAACTGATTTTAAAAAATTCCCAATTTGATTTTCCTAATGGTAGGGCCAAATGAAATCCTAAATAAACTATGTATCCTATTATTTTGCAATTGCTCCCGTTTGGTTTTGGTTACGCCCTCTTTATGGCTTACTACCCAATCTATTATCGTATAGACAAAATAAAGGGCATGAACGATGTCATTGCTTAAAAATATATTTTTTCTTTACTATTTGAGTGATCACGTTACAATTTGGGATATTTTAACGGCAATTGGTCAGATTGCGTTAATGTAATACCATTTACATTGCTTTTGAAGAGCTATAAATTTCATAGCATTTCAGAAAAGAGTTCAAAAGATTTTGTTATTTAGCATTAATAAAATATCAATTTTGTTCACAAATTACGAACCAAAACGCGTTCTAAGTACTACAAATAAAAAAATATGAAGGAAAGTCAATATGGTAGCATTCTGTTTTTCTTCGAGAACTTTTGTCATGAAATGTGTATCAAAAGATAAAAGTTGAAATGAAAGTTGAAATGAAAGTTGAAATGAAAGTTGAAAAACAAAACCAAAGAATTGACCATTTGAGTTATTCCTTTACGATTACTTAATTATTTTTGACTATTTATGTACATAAGGTTTGTAGTAAAAAGAAATTTGGCGAAAATCTGGCGATTTTTCAAATGAGGTGGCGAATTCTGGCGAATTTTGGTGGCAAATCTGGCGATAAGAGCCGTCGAAGACCTGGCAACCCTGGACCAGAGTGATTCAAGCCTGGATTTCGTAAATCAACTTTGTTCGGACTTGATTCAAGCACGAAATCCGCGAGAAATCATATGAGCCCTATATTTCTAACAAATCTTCGTAAACAAACTTGTCAGCGTTGCCAAAATCGGGTATCATCATGCCAGTTTTAAAGGTCAAACATACGTAAACATAAATATGCCCGAAATAAATGTCTCATGTTACAAAGGTTATTTCTGAGTAGGGTCCACGAACACTCTAGGGAGGGGAGGGTGTCATGTGCACGCACCAAGAGCAAGGGAGAGAGATGAATAAGCAAGGAGGAGGTTGTGGATGGGATTACAAAGCTGTTTCAAGAAAATAGCCCAATGACACCCATAAGTAAGGTTAATTAGATGTGGGTTGGCTTTGGTCAGCTTAGGTTAGTTTAAGTGTTTTAGAATACATAAGGCTATTAACGTTGTCTTTTTCCCCTTTAATGAACAGTGTAGTACCAACAACATAAAATAACCTAACGTTGTTAACTACACTTATCAGTCCCCTACTGTTGCTTCCTGTGTCCCTCACACTGTGAGTTTGTTACGCTCTTTTTAAACCCACCTAAAACAAGGGAAAGGAAATCAGAGGAAAGAGGAATCAATAGAACAAGAACGATAGAAAAACCATAACGGCGAAAGACAAAGCTAAAAAAAACAGCAGATTAGAAAACTCTGTTCAAAGTTCAGAAAATATAGATTTTCTAGAAATAAACCAAAGCATGCATTTTGAACTTTTTCGTGCAGTAATTTGATAACAAATGGATATAAATTATCTCAATCTTGGAACAAATGAGAGCTCTTGCTCCTTTAAGCAAGGGCATGAACTCTTAATAAATAAATTGAAATAAAAAAAAAGTAACTATAAAAGTAGTCTTGCTCCAATCAAAAGGATCCTTTCCTTCATTGGTTTAAGACTACAAATGCAAATGAAAGAAGAGTCTCCTTTAGTTCGATTTCAACCAAGAATTGCAACTACACCCCAATAAGAAAGCTTTATTCCAAAATTTGAAGCAAAGTAATTTCAAAGTTTCATTTTATAACCACTTATCATCCAATCGACCCCCAACAAATCTTTCTATCTTTGAAATTGATGTTTAATATGCTATCAACCAGATTGGAAAGTGTGGACGATTTAAGAATTTTCTACATTTTTAAGGTGTCTTTCCTTTGCGAAAATGGAAATGATGGTCGAAATTCTATGAGCTCTTGAATTGTGTTGGACCGAATAATGTCACTTCTTTTTTGTTGGAGATGTTTCCAAACTACTCCCCTTTCTCCAGGACCAAGTAAAACTTACTTCATCCCATTTAGGTTTTTACAATGATTTAAAGCAATCTAGAACCCTGCATGAAAAAGGCAATGGACATCAAAGTGACCGTATCCTGCTTCATGTTCCAGCAATAAATTCGCACTTATTTGTCTTTACATTACATCCTAAATTAATCCAAACCATCCTAGAATTTATTGAAGGGACACTGGATGTTTGATCATGTCAAACTGTCCACACATTACTGAAATATTTTGGTTCAAAGTATAAGAAAGACACAATTGTTTTGACAAGGTATATCGGCGTTCTCAGTTGCACTTCATTTTTTGTGCAATTTAGGTTGTACTTTTTCAACACAATATTTCCACCACCATATTGTTTTTATGTTAAAGCCAAAATAAAAACTCATCTAACACAAACGAATTTGGATTATAAAAAGTTCATAAATATAGGCAAAGCTGGATATAAAAATGTTTGTATTTCAATGCAAAAGAAAAGATTAGTTTCCTCCTCATCAGAAAACATAACAGAATATCTCCTCATACAAGAGTAGCATTTGATTTGAGAATAATATTACTGAGAAAGACAAAATTCTTACTTTGAACTTTTTATTGCAGAAACTACTGACCAATTTTTGAAATTGAGTTCATCCAGGACTGAAAGTTTTCTTTGTTTTCATAAAAAATCCGCAAAGCAACAAGAGGTTTTTAAGATGTTTTTGTGACTTGTCTTTTAGCCGTTTTTGTTTCTCCAGAAGATCAATCATCAACTCTTTATTTCTTGGATTCATTCTAAGTTAATTTATCTACCAAGAGGGTTTACCCGGGTTTACCCTTTTGATTTTTCCCTCTACAATTTACTAACATAGCATAATACTCTTTATTTGGATTTAAATTATTAATGAAACAAATTAATTCCTAATTTGTAATGATGAATCTATTCTCAAACATATCATAGTCATAATTGGTTATGAAATGATATCATAGCCAATGGCTTGAGTTTTGGTGAGTAAATTTTCCTTGATATCACTATCTTCTTGGATAAAACTGAAACCAGTTTGAACATTTATTTCAAAGTAAAACAGTAAGCATGGTGTTAGCAAACCAAAACAAAATGCACTCTTAGTGATGAGAATAATGTGTCAGAATGACCTTTCATACTTTGCATAAAATATTGTGATCAAGGACTTATTAGATGAAATAAAACATCTTGAATACTTCAAAAGACACAATGAAAAACCTCTTGTTAAGTCTAAAACTTGAAAAAATCCACAAAATACTCTCTGACAGTGCATCTACACCTTTGGCAGCACTTGGATTTTCAAGTATTTGATCTTAATTTTAAGACCTTGACGGTGCCACTAGTTCCATAGATGATCTTAATGCTCTTGGTTACGCAAATTTATTTTGTTCTTGTATTGTGAAGTCGCTTTTAAGATTTAAAATTATTCATTAGGCCATATGTGTGTTTAGAGATGCACGCTTGAAGCATACTTCATCAATTGACTGCCACTCTTTGTGAGTTTCTTTAACGTTATCAGGCTTTTAAAACGACGCCATATTAATAACAACTTCTTCGTAATGGATTTTCAAACCAAAATTTCATTTGAAATGCTCTAGCCGGCTTGAAATACCCTTGAAGTCAATAATGGAAGCATGCTTGCAGCGTGCTTTGGTGCAGACAAAACAATTGAGCTATTAATTTTAGCTCCCCCGCGCATTTTTCTTTTGGTCTGTTTCTTCTTCAATCAGAACCAACAAATCAGAAAAAAGAATCCTAAATGAGATGATCATAACTATGACCTTCTATAAACCAACTTATGTTTAGGAGTCTCTAATGGTTTCAAACTTATGTGTCATTTGGCTATTTCTACTTCTCCTTCACTACCAAATTCTCTTGAACAATTCCCCAATCTAAGCACTTCCTTGCTCTTTTTCTTATCTCCATTGCTCTTGCTGTATGAAGACGCCCCCCGGTAAGTTCGTGGACCCTATTTGGAAGAATTGCTTTCCTATCGTAAGGCATTTAGGTCGCTATTTTAACATACGATTGACCTTTAAAACTGGCATGATGATACCCGATTTTGGCAACGCTGAAAAGTTTGTTTACGAAGATTTGTTAGAAATATAGGGCTCATAGAGAAATCAACGCTCACTATCTCCACTTTTTCCGTCCGAATGATCCCAACCTGTAAAGTGGTTGTTCATGTGAATTTGAAATGGATCATCCAATTGTATGTCATTGCTTCAAGTGCAAGAAAATATTCAAGGATTTGGTAACGCGCAGAAGGCATGTGAAATCGAATACCTGTTTGGTTAGTCATTTGAAATACAATATGATAGGCCTCATTTGAATGGAACGGTCATGAAAGAATGTATTTGAAACCATTTTAGGAGCTCGTTATTCCACCTGCCAAGGACGATCCTAACCTCGTTTGTAAGGAATTCGATTCGATTAAAGAGGCTACGGATTGGGTTTTTGCCCGTGAATGGGACTGCTTTTAAAAAAAGTGCAAGTGTTCAGTGCTCTCGATAAGAACCAGGTTTGACAAAAAGGATCCCATTATGATTGAAGCTTCTAAAGGGATGGTGCCACTGTCACTGACATTGGAGATGAAGCAGTACTGGAACACGCAAAACGCTCAGCGAGAGCATTTCGAGGACATTTTTCAAGGGCAAAAAGTTCGTTCGATAAAGCAATTGATAACATACAGAAAAATCCATCTGTATTTGCGACAGAACAAGTCAAGAAAGAGTTTCAGGAATTTGAAGAATCCTTCGTAAAAATTGAACATGCATATAGTAAATGCATGATTCTGGTGGAACCTTCAAATGTTAAGGAATGGGAGGCTAAAATGAATGACGTTATTTCGGAAAAAGATAACGTACTGGAAAAGATGGCGACTGCGATGAAAGAAACCGATCAAGTTCCGACAGCAATGCCAATATCTTTACCAAGCCGAGGAATGATGAAAGCTCCAATGAATACGACCTTGGCTCCTCCGATTTTGTCTTTGGAAAATAATCCGATTGAATTACGATCTTGGATTAAGAAACTCAATTCATTTTTCACCTCGAATGATTTAGAAAGCACATCATCAATCAAAGAACAACAGGAATACGTTAAATAATTCATCGACCCAGAATTAGAAGTTAAAATTGATTTAAAAATTGATCCCTTCATGAAAATTTTTGGGGACAACGGAATGATAAAACCAATTGAAGAAGAATTCGCATTGAGATACCCTTTATTTGCTCGGAGACTAGAATATTTCCGTTACACAAGAAAACAGGATCAAACACCGTCCAATTTTGTGGCAAAATTAATTCAACTCAGTTACGAAGCCGATCTGCCAAGTCTAACATCAGATGAACTCCAAGTTTTTCGGGTGTTAACTGGTATTAAGGAAGATAAACTGCTCACCAAATTATTGGAGTTGAAAAAACCCAGCTTTGAAGATATTCGAAAGAAAATTACTACGTGGGAAGTGACACTATAATAAAAAGTCTTGTACTCAATCTTCCGATTCTGAAACAAGACAAGTGCAAAAATTCAAGAAAAAGTGGAATCACAATTTTTCTTTCCAAGGGCACAACATTGGATTGCCAGATCATTGCAAAAATAAGTGTTTTCGATGTGGTTCCGGTAAACATCGATGTACCAATTGTACCAAAGATAAGGTATAATGCAAAAACTGTGCCAATAATAGCCATACCACTGAAGAGGAGTAACAAGTTCAGACTAGTTTATTCTTATCAGAAATCCAGGGTGACTACAGAACTCCCCCCAGTGAGGAGTACCTGTGACAAATCAAATAAAAGGAAAAGAAAAAGAACGACGAAAGAGAAAAAAAAAATCATGCACTGACAAATTCACGAGGACGCGATTTTCTTGGAGGGTTTCGTCGTGGTAAAGTATGAGATATTGGTCGCTCTGCAGAAGGCGTGGGAGAAAATTCCGAATTTCGTGAAGGGCGTCCACGTTTTGAAGGTTGATGTAATGGAACTGGAATGGAGACATCTACATGAGCTGGTTTGAGCCGATCCACAGAAATAACCTCCTCTTTCCCGCCATAATCTAGGGTAAAGGTTTTATTTCCCGCTCGCAAAACTTTGTAAGGACCGAGATATGGGGACTGAAGGGGGCCAGCCGAGGGGCCTCGCCGAACAAAAACATATTGAGCATCTTTAAGATCCTTAGGAATAAATGTGGATACGTTGGCGTGACGGCTGGTTGGAAATGGAGTAAGAGAGCCCACAATTTCACGTAATTGTCGTAAATGCTCACTATGTGACGTGGGAACCGTCTGTCTCGGAAGAAAATCTCCTGGAACAACTGTTGTAGATCCAAATACCATCTCTGCCGAAGACACACCAAGATCTTCCTTTACGGCAGTCCGAATTCCTAGGAGCACCCATGGAAGGTTGTCGAACCATGCTCCTCCAGCATCAGACACAACAGCTCTTAGGCTAGATTTCAAATGGCGATGGAATCGTTCCACTAGGCCATTGGAGCATGGGTGATATGAGGTAGTCCTGTGAAGGGTAGAACCGTAGAGGTTACCCAGAGAATCCCATAGGCGGCTGGTGAATTGTGCTCCTCGATCTGAAGTGATGTGTTTTGGAACACCATATCGTGAAATCCAACCATTTAACAAGGCTCTAGCAACAGAGATGGTATCCGTTGAGGAGAGAGGCAACGCCTCTGGCCATCGAGTAAAACGATCCACAACTGTCAATATATGTGTGAATCCCTGGCTACATGGGAGGGGTCCAACCAAATCAACATGAACATGACTGAATCTTTCTGATGGAACCTCGAAGACAGCGGGTGGAGCTTTTACATGTCGTTGAATTTTAGCCTTTTGACAATCTAAACACTCTCGGGCCCATTTCCGGCATTGAGACGCCATTCCGTGCCACACAAAACGATTGCAAACCATACGAACAATCAAACGAATTGATGGATGGCTAAGGCAATGTATGGTGTCAAAAACTTGTCGCCGCAAAGAAGCTGGAACCCAAGGGCGATGACGATCTTGCGACACATCACACAAAAGCGTGCGTGTTGTGTCTTCCAACGTAATGTCTTGCCAGACCAAACTACTTTCAGACGGCTTGATCTTTTCGAATTCAGGATCGGATAGTTGAGCTTTGGCAAGTTCATGGAAATCGACCGAGTTGCGTATGGAGGTTACTTCGCCCAAAGTCTTACAATCGGTGGTATTGGTTGGGGCTCGAGAGAGGGCATCTGCCACGAAATTTGACTTGCCTGATATATGACGTATTGCCAGGGAATAAGTGCTTAGCTCAGACAATGTTCGTTGTTGACGGGCAGTCCAAGAAGGACTTCGGCGATTCAGAGCAAAAGTCAGAGGCATATGATCAGTAAAAACCACAAATTCTCTGGCTTCTAACTGCCAACGAAAATGTCGCACAGCCAATTTAATAGCCAGCAACTCACGGTCGTAAGCACTATAACTGAGCTCCGGGGAACGTAACTTCTTGCTAAAGTAGGCTAAAGGCTGCCAGAGAGCGCCAGGACTCTTTGAGCGTTGTTCCAAAACTGCTCCAACCGCTTTATCAGAGGCATCTGTTGTTAATGCGAGATCGGCTTCGGGATCTTGGTGTACAAGCATTGTTGCATCTGCGAGGGCATCCTTGGAACATTGGAAAGAAGAAGTAGCTTCATCATCCCAAGTAACGAGAGCTTTACTTGCTTTACAGTTCGATTTTCCTGTTGCAGCCAAAATGCGGTAAAGTGGTAATAACGTTTGGGCTATGTGTGGGATAAATCTTCAGTAGAAATTGATCATCCCTATGAACTCCTGGAGGGCTCGAACCGTTTGAGGAAAGGGAAATTGGCGAATAGCGGCCACTTTATCTTGTAGAGGGAAAGCACCTGAACCATCGACAAAATGTCCAAGGAAATTCAAACTTGGTTTACCAAATTCACACTTATGAGGGCTGATTACAAGACCATGCGTTGCGAGTCTATTGAATACGGATCGTAGGTGGGATTTGTGTTCTTCAGGAGAGCTGCTAGAAACGAGCAAGTCATCCAAATAGCAAAACACAAATGGTAGATCTCCAAGGATGGCATCCATCATTCGTTGGAACGTATTCCCTGCATTCCGTAAACCGAATGGCATTCTTGGGTACTCAAATAAACCGAATGGGCAAGTGACAGCCGTTTTGTAAATGTGTGATGATTCAACTGGAATCTGGTTGTATCCTTTCATTAGATCGATTTTACTGAAAATCGTCTTTCCATGGAGGCTCGCAGTGAAATCCAGGATGTGAGGCAAGGGGTATTTATCAGGGATGGTCACAGCGTTCAACGCCACATAGTCTCCACATATCCTCCATGAGCCATCAGATTTAGGAACAACTACAATCGGGCTAGCAACGGCGGATTTTGATCGTCTCGCAATTCCAAGCTTGCAGCTCTCTTCCATGGCAATTTTTGCAGCCATGAATCTCTTGGAATCTAACCGTCTTGGTTTTGCATGGGGCAATGGACCGACTGTTTCAATATAATGAGTGACACCATGAGCTACAGTAGTGTCTCTAAATGTTGGGGTCGAAAGTGACGGAAATTCACCCAATAATTGCAGATAAGAATTTTCGGCGACTTGAAAACATTCCAAACCGGACACACATCCAAATTTTAGGCCTGTTGATATTAACGGAACAATTGTGCTCGGGCAATCCGGATCGATTAACCGTTGACCACGAACATCAAGTAATAAACCAGATTCACGTAGAAAATCGCTCCCAAGGATTACATTTTGGACATCAGCCACCACGAATCTCCATAAGATTTCTTTTGGGCCGAGATTTAAAGGATGAGAGCGGAAACCCCAAGTATTAATTTTTGTTTTATTTGCCGCCGTGAGAGGGCGAGTCATCGGCTTGTTCATTTCAGCGGGCGTGACTGGCACAACAGAAACTTCGGCTCCAGAGTCGATGAGATATTTTATCTGTGTCTAGCAATCTTGAGCATAGAAAAGGGCGAGGATCTGATGTTCAGTGGATGATTTGCCGACCTTCATGGGGTTTATTGAAGATCGGCACGAGCTTCCCCCGAGGGAGAAATTGCACCAACATCTAGAGATGGGTCTTCGCCACATTGAGCAGAATTGATTTTTTTCCAATTTAAAGGGTGTTTTTTCGTTTTTTCCGAGTTAAATCCTTTCATCATTGGAGTTTTGCTCTGCCTTTTCGTTTCATAGTTTAAAGAAACAGGAGACTTGCGAACATGACGAGCCAGTTTGCAAGGTGAAACGCAAGACCAAGCATTGAAACCGTGCTCCTGATGGTAGGGACAAATCCCGTCGATGTGGGATCTCTCTCCAAGCCGAACACCGCAAATTTGAGTAGAATTTATTTGGGTAGATCGCCAAAGGTCAGTGGCAACTTGAATAACCTCATCAATTGAATTTAAGTTTTTAATCGAAGCTAGTTCACGAACAGGAGCTGGCAATTTCCTCAAAAGAATGACAAAAGGCCAAGGGCCATCAAGACTAACATTACTGCCAGCAATTGAGCGAATGCGAGCCAACCATATCGATGGCTTCTCTGAAGGTTCTAATGGAGGAAGATCTAAGATACGTTGTATTCGTTGTTCAAGGGAGGATCCAAAAGCTTGAATGAGCCTTGACTTGATTTCTTGATATTTCTTGACCGTCGGAGACGCAGGCAAGAGCATTATATCACCTATCAGACGACGAGATGAGGAATCTATTACAGCTAGAGCGTGGGAGTATTTAGTGCTGTCGGCAGAAATTCCTTTAACCTTGAATTCTTCTTCCACCGCTGCAAACCATAATTCGACGTCCTCCGGGTCGAAAGAGGGAAGTTTGGGGGACACCGCACCAATAACAGGGGTGTCAATGCCCGTTGGCGTAGTAACGGCTAACGCTGCTCGAACGGCGGACGCAATTCCATCTTGGAGATCACTCATCGTATAAAGCGGTTGTTTACGATCCGCCGGAATATGGGGTGACTTTTTTTCGTCTTCACTCATCACTAAATAAGAAATATAGGCGATCCTTCAACGGAGGATCACGTCGGGGTCACCAGTGAAGAGGAGTAACAAGTTCAGACTAGTTTATTCTTATCAGAAATCCAGGGTGACTACACCACCATGATTTGTTTAAAAGAGTGGAATCCCAAACGTTCAAAGATCATAGATCAATTTTAATCGTGGCTCATCGAGACCTCAATTAAAAGTTTCTTCTCGAGCTCCTTCGCGATTATCTTCACCAATGCCAAACAATGAGTCTCAAGATGAATGTAACACCTTGTCCACAATGAAACCCGCAACGGTACCCAAAAGTAAGCCAATACCCAAGTTGGCCATCGAGTTCACGGTAGGACAAAACAAATTTTCAAACTTTGTGGTACCCGACATTGGAGCAACCCGCACCGTTATTGCTTATGATATTGCCCAAAAGTACAGAATTCCTTATTCAAAAAAGAAGGAATTTCTGCGAGCTGCGAATGGACAAAGAATGAATTGCGAGGGAACAGCCTTATTGGAAGCCAAAATTCCCAATAAAAAGGCGGTATACATTAGTGCCATTATTTCAAAAGATTTGAATTCATTAATTCTAGCGAGTTGGCACGACCTGGTAAACTTAGGAAGTTTACCTAACCAGTCTAATCTCTAAGGAAATGGAGAACAAGTGGGATGAACACAAGATTCAACTGAAGAAGGACTACCAATTGAAATGTGAGACTGTCAAGAAGAGGATTCCCATGTGGAAATGTGATATGGTCAATAATTATGAGCAATTTAATGCCTGGCTACGTCTACTAACTGCTCAACTTAAGCAATCGACTTCCAAGATTGACCGACCCGTTAAAAGGCTCTACTCCGTGGCCTTCAATGAGACCAAACATCAAACCTCATCCAAGAAGGCTCCATTGAAAGAGATAGATTGTCTCATCTGTGATCCCAAGTATCCGAATCATTACATAAGTCGATGTCGAAGAGGATTATCCATGACCTTAAAGCAATGGAAAACCGTATGCAAAAAGCGGTTTGTTTGCATCAAGTGTGTTACTCCTTTTCAGGAGAATCATTGTTGTGATGTGAAATGCCATCTTTGATTTGGAAAGCGAGATGAAAACGATCATGTTGCTGTCCTGTATTCTCTGAACACCTTTAGAACCGCTCCATTGACCAAGGAACTAAAGCCTAACAAAACGTTTTACAGTTTTGTTAGACCAAAACGACAGTAGCAAGCCCATGACCCCAACCAACATTCGCAACATTAGAAGAGCTTCGAATGTGCAAGGCAAGAAACAACATAAAGAAACAATCGGTGGTGCAACGATTCTTCACTCGGCTCTACTACCAAATGGAATCTCCTCGAATCACTTTCACCATTGGCTATTTCCCGACTCACTGTCCATAGAAATCCGCCCGGCAGTAATCTGGAGGGACCTTCTTGACCTTCCAATATTCATAAAAATGGTCTGTATAGTTTGTAGTCCCTAATCCACATACTCCGCATCACGACAGCTTCCACAGCAGCTGGGGAGGTTGCGTGAGGATTTTTTATGTTACCGGGAAACCACTTGGAGTTCGTGAAGTAACAACATCCCTTTATGACTTTGACTTCTCTATTACTCATTATTAAATCGAACTTTTTTGGTCTTTGATTACCAATCTAAGCCTTACAAGTATCTCTTCCTACTCGTAGAACTGCTCATTGAACTTTCCTAAGTAATCACATTGCAAGTGAAGCTCGAAAGAAAAAGCCTTAATGCGACAGCTGGCGTTGCCTTAGACTTGGCTGTCGAGACCTCGGGCCCTTCCCCATTATCCAAAATTCAGATGCAGACATTCACGAAGGCCAGCAATGCCATTTTTGAACTCAAGAGGGCAAGCGTTACAACCTGACAATCCAACATTCGAAGAACGGTGCTAATTAGGAAGTGCGTTTCCAAAAATACCTTTCCCCTGAGTCGGCTAACAACTTCCAACGTATAAAGAACTCGGACAAAGGCTGGGGGTAAATCTTAATATCTAATCTAAACTATTCTTCCTTTTCTTATATATAAATACTTATGTCTAAATATAGGTCCTAAACACCCAAATGGTAGTTATTTCACTGGCGAACGACGTTAGACGAACCCACGCGTCACAAAGAATGGTCCCCCTGCCTACAAATGGACCACCTCCTTTTAACCCACAAGACCATGGAACCGACGTTGCTAGGGCTTTTGAACAATGGCTCGAGCGATTTGAAATATATTGTGATCACATCTTAGATGAACCTCCTAGAGAGGACCGTGCTGCGAGCATACGATTCTTGAAATCGAAAAAGAAGAAGCTTCTGTGGTTTATTGGGGAGAATGGACTCCGGGATATTCAAGCTGGATGCCCAAATGTCCGGAGTGATGAGGACAAGACATACGACGATATTATTGAGACACTCAGGCGACAATATCGCCCCAAATCGTCCAGATGGCAAGCAATAGTCCACTATCGTGCCTTGCGCCAGGAAACAGGAGAGACAATATCCAAATTCGCTGAGCGATGCCGACGAAGTGCTGAACTCTGTGGCTTTGATAGCCAAGAATTCAATGAGGGTAACCCAGTGACCATGGCCACGAAAATCCAGTTGGTATTGGGAACATCAAATCAAACATTGCGCGACGCAGTGATTCAAAAAAACTGGTGCCTTGAAGAGGCAATAACCAACGGCACTCTCTTCGAAGACTCAGCTTTAGCCTCACATTCCCTCAAGAATGGCAATGGTTCAGTATTTCCCCAACATGCCCAAATGCTCGAAACGAACAAAATATCAGGGCCATATTCGAAGAGCTTCAAGCGTCAAGCCGGCATCAAGTCTCATAAATTAGAGTGCTACCGATGTGGTTCAAAACAACTTCACAACCTCGAATCCTGCCCTGCACGAAATATAACGTGTTCAGTGTGTAAAAAGCCTGGTCACTTTGCCGCGGTATGTCGCACATCTCAACGCTCTAAAACAAGGTCGAAAACCAAAAAGCGGTCTCCGTTGGACACACGAGCTAGATATTCAAAGCACGACAAGACAACGGCAAGGACCCGTGCATCATCACCATCATCGGAAGAAGGTGACAATTCCCCCAGTTCCGATGAGGAGACACATTACCTGAAGGTATTTACGGCGGAGAACAAGTCAAGTCGACCTTCCTCCTCACCACAAGTAAGAGTCGAGATCGAAGGCGTACCCATCACTGGAGTGCCTGACTCTGGGGCACAAATCAACGTGATACCTAAACGACTTGCACCACGTTCTCTTCTTGCCAACATTAGACCAACCAAGGTCAAAATAAAACCGTACGGTACCTCGTCGGATCCAATTTCCCCTATCGGAGTTGGAACAGCAGACGTCACCTGGAATGGCATCACGCTAGCTTCAAAATGGTACGTAGTGGAAGATCTTCCATCACGCCCCATGATACCGTTAATTTCCTGCAACACATGCACCTCCCTGGGGATTATCACCATCAACCTTCCTGGCTACCAAGTGGATCAGTTGATTCACAGTGTGTCGAGTGCTTCAACCACGTTTTCCAAATCAGCCAAATTTCGCCCTGTCTTTGAAGGGGTGGGGCTCCTGCGTGAACATCATGTAGAACTTCACCTTGTTGACAATCCAAGACCAGTTGCGTGCCCTCCAAGATACGTCCCCTTCCACCTGGAGGCAAAAGTTGAACAAGAAATCCAGAAAATGCTCACCGAGGACATTGTTGAACTCCATCGAGGCCCTGCTCCATGGGTAAGCAACATCCAAGTAGCCCCCAAAGACGATGGTCAAATACGTATTACGGTAGACCTTAGAAACCTAAATAAGAATCTTATCGACACCCACGTTCCCATACCTACGATTGACTCCATTAAGGCTCGGTTGGTGGGAATGAAAGTTTTCTCAAAATTGGATTTTCGGTCCTCTTTTCACCAGCTAGCCCTAGCCCCTTCCTCTATGCCCCTTACAGTATTCAGAGTGAGGGGACAATTGTATCACTTCAAGCGATTACCCATGGGGGTCAAACCCGCTTCGGGAGAGTTTATGCGCGCAATCCAAGACCACTTTAGTGACATTCCCGGTCTTCATGCAATCCATGATGATATAATTATTGCAGGGGCCACAACAATTGAACATGATGAGTCTTTGAAACTCTTTTTTGAGCGCCTACTTATCAAAGGAATGACACTCAATCTCGAGAAATGTGTCTTTGGCCAGTCAGAAATCCCATTTTGGGGCATGCGAGTGTCTGGGGAGGGAGTTAAACCTGATCCTGAAAAGGCCAAAGCCCTCCAAGACGCTGCGCCACCTAAAACCAAAGACGAGCTCGTCTCTTTCCTTTGCATGGCCCGATCAAACTCTGACTTCATTCCATTCATTGCGAGGGAGACACCCCACCTTCGATCACTAACCACAAAACATGCAAAATTCCAATGGACCAATATACATCAGAAAGAGTTTGATAACTTAAGAAATTCACTTCACAAGTCTGCTTGTTTAACGTTCTTTCAAACTTCACTTCCAACTTTCCTCTTTGTTGATGCGCACCGTGATGGTCTCTGTGCAATCCTCTGCCAGGGTGAGAACATTGGATGTCTAAAAACGGTTGCGATTTCGTCGAGAGCTACAACCAGTGTTGAAAAGCGATACCCTCAAATAGACCTCGAGGCTATGGCAGTGGATCATGGGTTGAGAAAGATGAAGATTTATCTTGTGGGAAATCCCAATGTCACCATAGTCACCGATCACAAGCCCCTCTTGCCAATCCTTAAGGGGACCCGATCAGGATCTGTCAGAACTGATCGAATTATTCTGCGCCACCAGGACGTCGCATACAATATAGTCTGGAGAGCGGGAAAACTTAACCCTGCAGACTTCTTTAGTCGACGCCCAACCCCACTGAATCAACTTCCCCCTGAAGACTTGTCGGCGACGGAAGAGTCAGATTCAGTGACAACCCAAGTATCATCCCAAGTCCAGATCAACCAGAAGAGGGTCGCCAAAATTTGGGAGTAGTGTTACAACCTGACAATCCAACATTCGAAGAACGGTGCTAATTAGGAAGTGCGTTTCCAAAAATACCTTTCCCCTGAGTCGGCTAACAACTTCCAACGTATAAAGAATTCGGACAAAGGCTGGGGGTAAATCTTAATATCTAATCTAAACTATTCTTCCTTTTCTTATATATAAATACTTATGTCTAAATATAGGTCCTAAACACCCAAACTGTAGTTATTTCAGCAAGCCGGTTCTGCATAGTACCTTGATTTCTCTGTAAGACCGTTAACAAAGGTTTAGTCTAACTTGACACTCAAGGCTAACTAGAAATTTGGACTATTGTCAAACACTAAAGCGTCGAAATCAATTATCATGGGCAATAAGTGTATTTACATCAAATGTCATGTCAATTTTTTTATGAAATTACTGTAATTTTACTTTAAACTATTTGACATCTTCGAACGTTTTCAGTGACGTTAAACGACGCTTCCCCAATGATCGAGACATGCTTTCTCTCTGCTCAGAGTTCTATAAGGGTGTCGCCACTCTTTAGTATGTGCTTCAAAAGGCAACTCCCCAGAGGAAGGTTTCAAAACAATTTATTGTTAACCAATGTATGAACTATTTTCCATTATGTTATTAAGAACCTTCAATGTCTTTTTTAAACAAATAATTGCCTTAATCCTATGTAAATGGTGCCTACACTCTTTATTTAGAACCTCTGCTATCTCTAGTCTTTTGTTCGACCAAGCGCTCGCTCAGGACCTCTTTCCTTCTTAGCTATTTTGTTCCTGACGAGTTGGAGTAAGTAATTAATATGAAATTTTGACTTTCAATGCAACAACTACATCCCTCAACACTACCTGTACCGTTTAATGTGTAATTGAAAACCACCCTTTTCCTAATTTAATGCACCAGTGATAACTCTGTGAAGTTCCTCCGCAACATAAAAACTGTGCCACGCAACCTCTCCAGCTGTCGTGATGCGGAATATGTGGATTAGGGATTACACTGTTTAGTTTAATTTTGACGATTTATATTCTTCTGTTTTGACACATGACTATATGGTTTGACTTCGCCTCATGGACTCGCAACAAAATTATTCAACAGCTGTAGATCATCGGGGGCTGGGTTTTAATTGGCGGAGATGGCTTAGACTTTCCGCTATCTGATTGGTCCTGTTATCCGGAAGTCATCCCCTGTTTCACATCAGGGTGGCAATGTCTCAAAGTTCTTTTCCTTCAGGGTGACTATCTGTTTCCAGACCAGAAACTCATTCATTTATCGTACCAGCAATCGGCGTAATGATACATTTGGTTATGTGATTGTTTATGGATTGGAAGTCTATCTAAATTATATAAATAGCAATAGAGAAAAGTCTCTTTTCAAGATAACTTAAGCAAACCTAATTACATTGAAATTGAGCCTGTTTTCCTAGCATTAATAATGATGTTTTTGCTGATTGTTTAAATCAGGGGTATGCAAACTTATTTAGCACTGGGCCAAATTGGCCGGACCGTTGGCGCTCGCGGGCCACACCATCCAAAACGGCAAATAATCTCTAGTATAAGGTTAGGTTAAGTTAGGTTAGCCTAGATACACTAAGATAGATACTGGCTGCCGTAGGCTAAAACATGGTGCCCAATGGTTCATGCAGGTGATTGGTCGAGAGCGTTTTGTGAACATTCAGCTGATGCTGACAAAGTTCAATAACAAACCAGAGTACTTCTTCTTTGTTGATTTTGTGGTGCTTTGACTTGGTCAAGGATGACTCAACAAAGGATATATTACAGAATACCACTTAAGGCCGAGTTACTACAATGAAAATTCAACGGAACATTTACTGCTTTGAAATAACCTCTCATTTTAGTACAATGACAGGCTTTAAGCTGTATTGCTGTAATTCGTCCTGAGAAATTGACTTGGTACAGGGGTTGCCAATTTACCTATGTGAAATCATATTCCCCTTTGTCTACCAGTCTTTATAAAACTGTTTTTTCTTTAAAGAGCACCAAAAGGCAAGGCATCCCTAACTTTAGTGACTTCTGAGCAGGGTTGCAAATCAAACTCAAATTCGTGTTTGCTTACATACAAGAGCAAAGCACCCATTCTCCAGGAGGCAACCCTACCTTGAAACCTCCCCTGAAAAAACTTTTGCAAGCCCACATTTCACATCACTAAGATTTTGTTGTCAATCACCCGATTGTGTGACATAAAACGGCTCTTGTTTAAACTCCACACTAATTGAAATTCACTTTTAGCTTATCAGGTAAATACTGTGGCGAGCGAATGCTCGCTGCTCGTATGAGTACCAGATATCGATTTACTTGTCAAAATATAGCAGTCTATGAGTCTACTGCCATCTCTTGACTCACTTACATATGGCGGACCTTGCGTCCGCCATACTGGTGACCCCAACGTAACCGGCTCAGAGGTGAGCTGGCCACCTTATCGGCCTTTGTCGCCACTCACTGGCCTTCGTCGCCGCTCATCGGCCTTTGTGGCCCCTCATTGGCCTCCGTCGCCGCTCATTGGCCTTCGTCCCATTTTGTGGCAGTTGTTCCGGACCTTATGCGGCGGTTGTCCCGGGGAAGGGGTGTGGCGAGCATGCTCGCCGCTCATATGAGTACCAAATCTGTGATATAAATATCGATGTACTAGTTAAAATATAGCAATCTACTAGTCTACTACCATCTCTTGACACACTTACATATGGTCCGCCATAATACCTTAGACACATTTGCAGCAGGCTTGAGGATTTTTACTAACCAAACCGCACTATTAATGAGCGAAATAGTTTAGATGTGTTTCTTAGAAGAAAAGGTTCCTTTAATCATAAACTTCGGCTTCCCACATGATGAATGACGTCACAGACAGTTCGTGCCGGGTCGGGCAATCATAGATTGAAGGCTAATCTGTCTTTTAGTACCTCTAGGTTAGCCTAACTAGTGATGTGTTTCGAACCAGTAGTGCTGTCAGTTTTGACCCTGAAGTTGATCCCTGTTAAATAGGGCAGGTTGTATTAAAATTTTTGAAACGACCTAAACAGGGACCAATTTGGCAACACTCGAACTAGTTCGATTTCGAGTTCCATCCACAGTTATAAAAATGGATTTCGAGTTGGCAGTGCTGCCAGATTTTATGGTAGATAAGGTCTATTGTTTGTTGAAAAGTTTAGTTGTGGTCCGATTTTTGACCCTAAAAACCAAAATGGCAAAACTCTGCCAAAAATCCAACTCGAAACACATCAGTAAGCCTAACCATGAATGAGCTCTACCGAAGCCTATAAAACCGGTAATGCGTCTCAAGGAGGGTTGCCATTTTGGAAAGATCCTGCCTAGATAGTAAATGAGTGAGGCCATCATCTCAATGCCAGTTTTTATAGTTCATCTGAACAGGCGCCAAGCTAGCCTATTGTGAGATGGCAACCCTATCAAGACCTGCTCCGTGTAACAAGGGGCCAGGATTTTTGGATATGAAGAAGTTAGGCGCGGGGCAAATGTGACCTTTCACTATGGACGATATTCACAGCAGGATTTCATGCCAGCAAGGTGGCGTGATTTTCCACAAACATTGCGTACGCTTCCGATACTTGCTTTGAAAGTATGTTTTCTATTTCTATATTCTTTTGTGGTAAAACAATTACCACAAAAGGGCAAATTCATTCATTCTCGGTAGGATTTGCACTGAACTTTGAGTGAGCATACCTTTTGTCTCCAACATTTGATTGAGCTGAAAGTTGAAATACGTATTTTTGTCAACATATGAAAGGTCTCATTTGCGGAAGAACGTAATTGAACTGTTCTTACTGCAAATCCTCTCGTGGGCCACATTTGGCCCACGGGCCAGGGTTTGCACACCCCTGGTTTAAATTGTAAATAAGTAATCAATAAAGTAGGAGAGTAACAGCTGTTGAATTTAGTCAACTTTTCTAACCTGATGTCTTGAAAATTGCAAATTCATTATTGCAAGATAAACTTTCCAATATTATTAAGACTGGCTTCAATACTATCTAAGACTTGCTTTGATACTATCAAAGATGGACCAAATGCCATTGAAAGAGTTGTTTCCTTATACCCTTAATTTTGTTTCTGGATTTGATACCAAGAGTTCGGAAGTAGAAAATCTTACGGCCTTGATTATGGATTCGGATATCCGTGGCGTCAATTACGGACGATCGATTCAACATGGATTCGATATCGATTCAACATGGATATCATGCCCCCTGTTGTGCGTGCTAAAGTGGTGGAGACAAAGGGACAATTTCTTACATGCTACGCAACCACCGACATGATCACAAGGTTTAAAGACAATCCAATTGCAATTGCTATTGGCTAGCAATAATGTATAATGTATATATAAAAAGTATATGCTTTATATACAAAGAAGGGCAAAGGTCTGGAGTCGAAGGTCTTCTCTGATTAGAGGGGTCCTGGGGACCCAAGTTCTGATTGGTCAACTAACACCTTGCTGCAACGTGACTAGATGCGGCTTGTCTTGCAAGCTTTTGTCCCAGGAAAGTTGCGATTACATGGCTTTTTTTCCAATAGATACATTTTACAGATACAAATTGGCATGTTACTACTTAAAGAAATTTCGACATTCTGTAGCATTTTTTTCTTTTCCTCAAACAAAGTCCAGAAACACCAATTTGGAAATGGTATTTGAAGTGCCACCCTTTGTTCAGCAACTGAGATCCCCTGTTTTCTTCTTGCCCTCCCAATCTCATGTGGAGGAGAGATCATCAGGGTGTCCAAAAAAGAAAGGGATTGACTCTTTCCACTAGTTCATGCAATCTCATGTCTAAGACTTCATAAATTTGCAGGGGCCCTTCTTTCCTACTCGTGTAAAACATTCAATAAGTTAATCTTGATTTAAAAGCCATGAATTGGTAATTTTTAGGGGCACGAAAGCTTCCAAAACTAGCCGCATCTAGTCACGTTGGCGCAAGGGGTGATTGACCAATCAGAACTTGGGTCCCCAGGACCCCTCTAATCAGAGAAGACCTTCGATTCCAGACCTTTGCTTTTCTTTGTATATAATGCCCTTACTTTGGCAAGCGCACAATTTATGTTTACAAAAATCCGCTCGTCAGCTGCCCTCGTTGGAGGCTTGTCAACAAATCTCAAATGCTGTTCCTTGTCGTACGTGAGTGTTGTCGCTTAGTACTGAATTCAGGTGATTCTCAATCGAGTAATGAGATTCCTCAGAGGAACGAAAATATCCGACCGGAAAACGGTTTCTTCCCTCGTGGAGGAAACACATATACCGACCATAAACCATTTAGTCTGTAAAGAAACACTGATGCTTACACACTGTGCAATGAATGGAACTATTCCTTTTCTTTCCGACCAATTCTATACATCAAAGACCAATAATATGATAACAAGATCGGCCGGCCGAAACCACCTAATGATCTCTTATCCGAAAGACCACCCAAAGAGCTCGTTTTTACCAAGGGCAATTCGTCTATGGAACAGTCTTCCACCCGATGCTAAACCCAGAAACATCAGCAAATCACAATTCAAGCGAGCTGTAAACTCCTTTACAAAAACACTGCCTCTATAGACATACTTGAATAGTGTTTCCAAACCCAAAAAAAGTATATTGTAATACTTAAACTAAAAATACATACATACATACATACTGAAATTGCTTGTATTGATCTAAAACAAGTAAGTAATGTCAATAACAGAGCAATGGTCCTAGAAATTAAATGTTTGAGAAATAGTCATGATAAACAAGTTCCAGATTATGTTGTTAATGATGTGGTTCCCAAAAAGTATGTAAGTAACTTCCAGATCAAATTTCATTAGTATGTATGTACGTGTGTAATGTTTAAATATGGTGGGAAGGGGAGTTTTCTTTGGTGTTTTATAGTAAATTTACATCCTTCATGGTGCTGATATTACTCGAAGCTAAAACTTCATGCTAAATTTCCAATGTTGGGGAACACCTATTCCATTTCTTTTAGATTAATTTCCACCCCAGCATTCTTAGTTCACATTCTTTATCGCTAAGTAATCTCAACAAGGCATTTTACGTGTCAACTTTAACATGATTTTCATTGACGGTCAATGTAACAACCTTGCTTCTTACTGTAAATGAAGTTCGCATTAATGGAACAGTGTAATCCAGGTTTGTAGCCGCTTTTTTTAAATGTTGCGCTGGGGCCTCGCTCCCAGTTTTTTCTGCTTGTGGTAGCTTGGAAAAAGTGCGAGTGGTTCAGTTAAAAAGTAATTAATCAGACTTGTGTTAAACCTATTGTCAAAATGAGTACAGAATTGACTAGGGTAGAGACATATGTAAGTCATCAAACAACCGATCTCAAAATTGGTTGGTGAAATGTTGAGCATTTTGGGATCTAAAACGATGATCGCCAGTTCTTGACTGCATTCAGTGATGGCAAATGAATGAATGTCGTGCTTCTGCCACCAGGCAAAAATACTTGCAGAAAATGGCAGAACTTCATGCAAAAGAGGGAAGACCTACTCCAACTAATCAACTGAACTTTTTGAGTCCTAACCATTCCTTCTCAAACTAATTTTGGATCTTCAACATAGGATGAAATACTGGCGTTTGTACCAAGCTTATTAAGAAGGGCAATGAAAATGATGGAAAAGAGCAGACCTAAAATGTAACTTTGTGGAATGAAGAATTTTCAATGAAGGTTACAAAAATCGCCTCTAGAGGGAGCCAAAACCGGGCCAAATTATCTTGATTGCAGATTTATCCTCAACTTGCATTTGTTGTCAAAATCGTAGCTTCCATGTGAAAGTGGATTTCTCTTCATTTTTCAAGTCTTTTAGACCTCAGCTACGATATTATTGTGTTCAAAAATCAAAAAGCCATGCTGAGTAATCACAAATTAAGGCCAAAGACTAAATGGAAGCACCCACAACCGTTTCTACCCCAAGATGGCACTGATTGTCATTTTCTCTTTGATTGAATTAAGCTTAACTTTGTTTCCCTAAGAAGACTTGCTCTGATGGTGAGTTGTTCATTTTGAGAACAAGAGAACCCACCCAGGTAGGATGTGCTGAGGGCGCTAAGTCATGTGAGAGCCATCTAGGTGATGCAAATGTGTTTTTTTAAATTGTTCATGCCACTCAATGATCCTTCAGCCTCAGGATTTGCTTCCTTTCACTAATGAAGCTTTCAATCCCACTCTGGGCCATACCTTGCTTCCCTCTATTTGAGTTGATGAAGCAAGACCATGAATTATGCACCTTATCAAAGGTCATGGTAAATTCAAGATAAACTACATCAACTGACAGATGACTCAATGACTCATTGACCAAATGTCAATGAACTGTTCTAAATTGTTAATCAATTGGATGATTACTAAAACGTGGTGTCCTGGGGGAAATGATATCATAGACATTCAAACAATCTACAAGCTTAGACTTTATGATCTTATCAAAAAAATTGCAAACTGCAGGCCAGGGAAATGTGCCTATAATTACAAGCAAAAACATATCTCTGCTTCAAAAATGCAAAAACATGAGCTAAATTTAGTGCGGAGGGAAATTTGCCCTGATCCAGGATTCAAGAGATTGAGTAGGAGAAACATGGAACAAGAATCTGTCAAATGGCAAGAAATGACAAATTCATCCAAAGCCAAAATTTGCCATCTCTGTTTCTTAAAAGCTCTGTGAACTAGTGATGTGACTTGGGCAAGTAATGATTCATCACAAACACCCCAAGCACAAGTTGTTGACAAGCATTACTTGGGCAATACACCAATACACTTGGCAAGCTCAAGGAACATTGGAAGATGCAGTTGCCGGCAGTTGCTCTTTGAAGAGTTAAGATGCTTGCAGTGTGACTTAGAAGAAAAGAATGTCAAGTTGCATTTTCGATGATCTTTTGACCTTAATAATTTAGCAATAAACAGTGGAAGTGAAACAAAAAATATTTTGATTTGGATAGCATTTGCAAAACCATGTTTTTTCTTTAGTTTCCGTTCTAAGCCACACATTAATACACTTTTCGGGCCAATCAAGAATGAGATTTAACAGTCACACTTGGTAACAAGCTCGGTCACTCAGAGTTGCTAGAAAAAAATATAAGATGCCAACTCTTTTTTTTTTTTTTTGAAATATTCTCAAAAGCTTTTGCATTTCTCGATACAAAAGCTTTGAATTGTGTATTTTCATCTAAAAATCCATCCTAACAAGGGCATGGGCCCTATTTCGCTGAAACTTTCTGGTTAATTGAAATTCTGATGCCGAAGGTTTAGTCTTCATTCCTAGCAAATTTGGCAAACCTGTAAGGTGGGAAAAATACTTGTACAGGCACCCAAGTAGACCCAAGTTTCGGCAAGTCCAAGGTACTGTACTGGACCGCTTGCCCAAGCTCCTGTTTGCCTCCCATCACTAGTCTTTGGTTCTTTCACGAAAGTGACCACCAGCAATAACTAAGAATGACCCAAAAACATTACTGAATTCCACATTTGACTCATCACTTGCATGGTTGACATGTGCCTGATCACACATTTCAAATGTTCCCGCACTTTTGTCCGCTCAACAGTTGGCGACCAGAGACACATTTCTAGGCTTACACTCGGTCTAGTATTAATAGAATCACGTTGGGTGCCGGTTGGTACTAAGACAAATGTTGTTAGCAATGCAAGCCATTACATTCACACAACTTCTTTGTTATTCCTCTACTTGTACACAAAATATCAAATTCCTCTACGACTCAATTTTTTACATTTTTTCTGTCATATTTTGCTAATGATCAAATAATTTTGAACCCTGAAATATTCCAGGCCTGCCAAATTGATCTTACTTCCAACCAATATTTCAGTATTTTTGGGGTGGAAAAAACAAGTCCTTTTGAGCACTTTCTTATCAACCATAAATTTCCAAGTAACATTTGAATTGCTAAAGCATTGAAATGTTAATGTTTTATTTTCTGACCATGACCTAACTTTGAACTCTGATCAATACAAATTGGCAACCCTGAACTGAATTAATAATCTGGAATCTAACATTTAAAAATGGGCATATGCCAATGCTGGGCGTTTTGAACACTCGAGGATAAAAAATGCCAATTTTAGCATAAAGAGCATGTCATACACGTGTCAATGCAATCCCGCAAAAATTATCGTACCAAACGACTGGAAAAGCAGGAACAAAAAGTGTTTTGTCGCGCAACAGACGATTAATGTGTTTATTGTCCATAAATGAAAATTGTAGCAAATTGAAACTGAAAATTGTCAAGATTGGCTTGAACTGGGTTGATCGTTGGCTCCTGGTGAATATATTGACGAACTTGTTGAACACACATTGGTACTTGGATAGTCAGTAATGGCTTTCGAACTGTAGAAAGCAAGGACTCGATCATTGGCGAACTTCCTCATTAAAATAAAAAATAGTCCACCACTTTGTGGCCCACTAACAAACTGTCGATTGACTCTAAATTGATCTCAACAGGTGGAATGAGTTAGATCAGTTGTAAGCTTTATTTTCAAGACCATGGACAAGTTTTTGTTGCTTGAGTTTTGGTCGTTTCTTGATGGCAATGAAGCATACGTAGAACTACTTTCTGTTGAGAAAATACGCACTTTTCAACTCCATGGAATCACAAGAGCCACCCATAAAGGCAAAAAGCCATCTTTGGGTACATTTTTCCAACATTTTGATGGAAAAATACTCGAGTAAAGCAGACGTCCTCATTTTGTTTCCTAGACCATCATGGCTGACTAAGAAATCAGTCTGACTACGTAGCAACAGATTCAAAACATTTCTGTAGTCCAATACAGAAAGCCGGAGGTAACCAACAGTGTCTTTGATTAAGCAAAACAAAAAGTGAACCCTTGGTTAGAACCCTTTGTCTTGATTTCTTAAACTTTTCAGATTACCAAAAGATCGTTCCATAATTTGGAAATCTTTCGGAAAACTTGAATGTCGCATAACGAGTCTGAATTTGGCCACCCTAAGGCAATTTCTATGTCTTGTTGATTTCGAGAAAGCCCGAAGACATGAGATAAAAAAATAAAATAGGATGTCAACTTTGAGTGGTACAGGAATTTGAAAAAAATCCTCCGAACTCTCTGTGATCCAGGTGAATGATTTATCATAATGGCAGTCATTGATAACAACCTTCCGCTTCAAATCTTTGCAATGCTGGCGTGAGAAGTCAATGGTTGTAACATTGGCAGTGTAGAGCTGGACCATAGATCGTTTATTAATCACTGGAGGACGTTCAATCAGCCCAATCAGCATAGTAGAGTTTCACGATTCGGCGATTCACGACGTCTGGTGGTAAGAATGCGCAAAACCATTGGTGTAGAAGTCAAAAAATAGGAAAGACATACAAGTAAATTTGAATGGCTCTCAACACATCCTAGAGCCTTGAAATAACCAGCCATTAGGTGGAAATTCTAGAAGATTGTACTGAAATTTGATGTTAACATTTCAAAATATCATAAATTTGGCTCATTACAATGTTATTGTAAGTTTCAACTACTGTTTTTTAGACCTACTATCAGTCACCCTGAGGAGAAGAAGGTGTTGAGTACTGATGGGGTCAATCAGAGATTGGATTGGGAAAATTGATAATTGAACCAATTTTAGCCCTGATTGGAGAGATTGGTGATTGGATTGAGATTTTCAACCTGGTCCTTCAACAAACAGCATTGCCAAAATGACGAGAGAAATTGTAACGACACAAATGTGCCATTAATTAAAAGGATGAACCTAGAAACCATTCAGTGGATGTCCTACATGTTTGACTCTTGCCATATACACTGCCCAATTCCCATCAACGATGTATTTCTATAAGTTTTAAATGATGACTGTTAATGTTTGGTCCTGTTTAGTATTTTTTGGCAAGCCCTTCCGGCATGTAAATCCTCTCATCTTTAGTGATGCTGAAAACAATTGATCTGTGGCCAGATTTTCAAAAATAGGGCACATAGTCATAAAGAATTCTTCAAAAATATATACCACAGACATATTCAATCCAATACAATCAAAGTTATGTATAAGAATATTCCATGTATTTGATGTTGTGATCTCTTGAGGACGGGAAAAAGTTGAACAAATGAAAAAAAAAAATCAAAACTTGTTTGCAGTCTGCAAAAGCAAAAATTGATTTAAAAAATTCTAGAAAATGCGAAAATAAATTCAGATTTAGTTGTAAAGCCAACAAATTTTTCTTTGAGCCAAAACTGCTAAAAATGAAAAAAAGCTCCTGCCCAGGATAATTATATTCAACATTGCCTTTCATGGAATTGGCAGAATTTTGATCACAGTTTTGAAACAATAGTGAGACTGGCTTGGCCTCCCTGATGTGATGCCAACACAGACTCATCTAGCTTTAGATGTGACCATGACAAAGAAGACATGAAATTTTATCATATCGAGACAAGACATTTAGCCAATGAAATTCAATTTAGGTTAGAGTCCCTTATAGACAATTTGATAACTCGTTCATGTTTCACCAATAATGACTTGAAAAGACTTGAACATTTCTAAGTTCATCATTGGAATATCGAGGAAAACAATTTCACAATGTACCACCCAGTCACACTGAAAAACCTTTGAAAAAGTATTGTTCTCGATGTGCTCGTGGAGAACCACCCTTATCACGCCCATTGCGTTGTTGCGAACTGGTTCAATTGGATTTGCAAACAGGACGGGGAAGAGGAAATTGGGTACCAAAAGAAACGCAAAATGCAAAAAGACGGCTGTCAAACTTCCATTTTCGAATCCCACAATTATCAAGAACACGAGGAACATGCCAATATAAATGGTGAACCAGAAAGCGTCTTGAAAAGAACCTATGCATACTGGCGAATCACATCTTGGACCCAAAATCCCATGTGTCTGCCACCATATCTCAGTGATCAATAATGACCAATACCTTGTAAAACACATGGACTTTAATGAAAAGTCAGTGAAAAGGGTATGGACCTTAATCCACTAGCAAAATCCTCTTGTAAAAGAATTAAGAACCACATTTCCCCCGGAAACTCTCCCACGGACCAAAACGTTTCATTGCGCTCATCGATTACTTTACTTTAACAACTAAAATCGACAATATCATATCTATTCTTGGATTATCATGAAAAGGAGCGAAGTCCAATCTAAAGCTCTGCAAGATTTCTACAGTTTCAGAGTTGTAACAAATTGGAACTCTCTGATGTGCCCAATCTGTGACGGAATTCAAATGATAAGTCTCCCTGCTATTACTAATCCCCTGTGGTTATTGGACCTCTGAATTAAAGTCCAATTGAGAAAATGTACACTAATTAGTGATTATACTGCATGTATTGGGACCACTGATGTTGTATGAACATTTGCATATGTCAACCGAATTTAACGTATTTCTATTTCCTCTTCCCGTACTCTTTATACAGCACAAGGTGTTTGGAGTGAACACACAATAAATGTCATTTCAGGCTCGAATTTGCAAAACATTTTCACCATGTTCAACTAAATTAGACATAAATGATATTTATGTCTAAATTTTGATGTTTAAGAGAAAACATAAATGATAAATGAAGAAGGGATGAACAGACTGCATGAATGCAATTTGGGACTTTTTTATGGGAACCATGGTCTTCATTTTGAGGGTGTTGACTTGAAGGTTATTGTCAAGGCAATCACCTTGCAAAATGTTGATGCTATTTAGCGGTCCTTTGCTGAAATTGATGAAAAGAAACAGGTCGTCTACACATTGAAAGTATTGAACTCCTTTGTCATTAATGGTGGGGCCTTGGTGACCTGGGCCTTTCGGCAGGTCAGAGACACAAAGGATAAGCAGTAGTGGATCCTTCATCATGAGATTGTGTTCTATTGAAACCTCAAATTTGTTAGTTTGAAAAGTACAACACACTTTTATTGATATTGTTGTATGCACTAACTTGCTTAACACCCTTCAATTTGCAAGGGTAAAACTGCTCAAGGTGTCTAGCCTTATGAACCATAATGTAAGAACTTAGTTGGGTGTCAGGGTAAATAACGAGTTCTCATGTAGTTTGAACTTGATTTCTATATGCATATAGTGTAGCTCCTGCTCGCAATCCTATAGCTCCTGCTCTCGATTCAATCAGGTTTACTTGTCGGTATGTGATAAACGGAAATATATTCTTATTCGATCAAAGCGTTTTGTTTACACACTTTATTGGTGAC
>CM021317.1:3110634-3157403 GCA_010645155.1 Tigriopus japonicus | reverse complement strand
AGGGGGCTGTGTAGCTCCTGCTCGCAATCCTATAGCTCCTGCTCTCGATTCAATCAGGTTTACTTGTCGGTATGTGATAAACGGAAATATATTCTTATTCGATCAAAGCGTTTTGTTTACACACTTTATATAGTATCCCCTTAGTCATTACAAATGCATTTTTGGGCAATTTCATGCTTAGTCTTTTCACTCTTTGCCCTAATGCAAGCAATTTTGGAAACCCTGCATATTTCTGTGTTATTGTCAGTTAAAGTTGCGCTCAAAAGTAAACATGCTTCATGAACCCAAATGTACTTACTTTCAGCTTATAATACAAATTTTTTGATTTAAAACTCTTTCTTTTCATTTTAAATGATGAAGAATGGCTAAAATATTTTTACCGACTCTTAAAATAAGATGCAAAGTTATTGGTTGAAGGTTTCAAATCGTGCTACTTTTGGAACCTGTTGGGCACCCTGAAATGATTTTTCCCAGATTGACGAGATTGATTTTTGGACTGAGATTGGGGGCATCAAGATTGGGTCAAGGCTAGATTGAAAGACTGAACAGATTGAATGATTGGGATTTTCCATCAGTAGTGTTGAGCAGGGCCACCAGATACATGTAAATTACATTTTACAATGTAATTACCAAAATCTGCGATTTTTGTCCAAAATTACATAAATGAGGAAAAAATTAAACAAATGTACAAAAATTGCCTGTTTTGAAAGATATGATATGGTAAATTGTTTGATTTCACGTCAAAGCCAAGATAAAGAAGCAAAAAAGATAGCGTTTTAAATTTTTAACAGGTGTATTTAGTTAATCCTCAGGCCCGCTGGGTTGTTATAAATGGTATTTTACATTGTAGTCACAAACAATGTGCATTTTTCGTCGAAAAATACAAAAATTGGGAAAATTTCGAAAGAATGTAGAAAAAATGCCTCTTCTGTTGAGCGTGATCAACAAAAAGGATGTCAAAAATCAAAATAAGAATAGAAGCTGTTATATTTGCAACAATTGTGACAAAATATGGTCATTTTAGCATCTTTTCCTACCCATGAAATAAAATTTAGATGATGCAAGTAGTTAAAAGGGCAGTTTTTAGGCGATATAGTGAGAAAAGTAATTATAATAATACCAATAAAATCCAATTTTGTTGCGTCATTTCTCAAAAAAACACCAAAAATAATACGTTTCGGCAAAATATTTTGAATAAATTTGGTGGCCCTGATTGTAACACTGTTTTTATGTAAACAATGAGAAAAGGCTTTAAAAACAAACTTACCAAACAACCAAAAAAACTACCAAAAAATCCGATTTCATCACATTATTTCCAAGAAAAACTACCAAAAAAATACATTTTTTGGCAATTTTTTTTTACCAAAATTTGGTGGCCCTGGTGATGAGAAAGAAAAAGAGAAAAGGAGAAGCCTCCTTTTTGCCACGCTTGCATGACTCAAAGTGATCATTTTCAGACACACTCAAAAAGGGAGGGAATAAAGATTTTAGTACAATGCTTTTTTTCATTTATTTGTCAAGCTGAAGCAATATTGGTTGATCTGCAGGGAAATAAACTTCAAGTTTGAGTTACACGTTCGTTGCACAATGAAATGTAAAAGAAAAGCCAAAAGTTTGTGAACAACTCATAGAAGGTGAAAGAACATAGTACAAAAAACGGCTCTCTTAGTTCTCACTGGAACTAGAGCACTATAATAACAGAGTACGGTCATAAAGTGCGCAAAATAAGGCCAAAATGCAAGTGGCCTTGCCTCCTATAGACAGGGTGGGCTTTTGATTTTTGGACATTTTGTCCACCCCTGTCCAAAAGGTGTCCAAAAGTGTCCAAAAATAGGAGTGTCCAAAAGTGTCCAAAAAATAGGAGTGTCCAAAAGTGTCCAAAAATAGTAATTCGAAAAATAATGGATAAAAACATTTTTAGAATAACATTCTACAAACTTTCTCTCCAAAATAAACGTCACTTGACGAAATCTAAGCAAGAATAAGTCAATTCAGCATAAGAAACTTACACTTAATACATTAAATGAGCCAATAACTTGAAGGCCAAACTGGACATTTGAACCTTCCACTCTTTTCATTTGACCACCGAGCATCGTCCAAAATGTGGGAAAGAATGATCGACTGAAGGAATGAACGAACAAACGAATGTGAGACTGGGACTATGTATAGTCTTGCTCTCACTCGTTCTAGTCATGCTCACGTTCTAGTCATTTGTATCCATATATAAACGTGCATGTTCTAGTCAATAAAGAAGTCAAACTACTTTAGTCTCTTTGATGACTTGACAGACTACTAATAACACGCTCACACCACACTTCATGTTAAACATAGTATGCGAGTACATTTTTGTGAAGGATTGAAACATTTACTTCAAGAATCACTAAATCTCTTTTCTCGATTCAAGAAGCTGACGTTTACTTTTTCCTGTTTACTTTCCATTAATGTGCGTTCTAACAAAGATTTCTTTTACCAAATCTAAGGATATCCTACCGAGACATCCGTACATGGCGCAGTGTTGGTGACGGACTTCCTCTCCGACTACGACTGACAAATTGGCATCATGAACAAGGTGATCGGCATCTTTGATCTTCAACTCCAGGACTTTCAACGTTCTATGAGGCGCATTCAAAATGACGTGAAGGATGTCATCAAGGATCCCGATTCTTTTGTGATCAAGGCAATCAGTACTGAGATCTTGGAGGAGAAACAATTCTCCATTCCCTCACTCCGTGAGCATTTGGCCAATTACTGTTCCGAGCACTCAATTGTTGCCGACAGCCTGGCCAAAGATCCGAAGTACAAGGCCTTCGCTGATGCCATCAACATCTTAGAAGATTGCGGCCGTCAGATCCGACGATTGGTTCCCAAGAACTCCACAAGCAATTCTAATAATGAACAAAAGAAACCTACGCGCATTAACGAAGCACTCAAGCCATCGGAACTTACCCTCGAGTCCAGTCTCGTCGAGTTCACTACTTGGAGGCAAGCATTTAAGGTGTATTATCTATCGAATTCCATGTCCAATCTGGACATAATCGAACAGCAGGCTTATCTCAAGAACTGCATGCACCTTCAACTTCAGCATATGCTCTCTGCCAACATCACCGAAAGTACCCAAATCTTCGGTGATAATAGTTGCGTCAATGCACTTGAGCAGCTTTTTCTTGAGCATATCCCTCCATTAACAAGGCTTGTGTCTTTTTTCACGTGCAATCAAAAACCGGGTGAATGCTTCAACGACTGGTATTTAAGATTGACAATGGAAGGTAACGAGGCAGATCTCAAAAATCTTTCTGAGGACCTAATATTGTATGTTTTGAGATTGTGTACTGGAGTGAATGATAAAGAACTTAGAAGAGAGTTTCTCAGACAAAGCGATACTAGTGACACCAATCAGAAGGCAAAACCACCGACCAAATCTCAACTTCTCAGGATTGGCCGTTCATGGCAGAGGGCTAGTGTGGTTGAGAACTGCATTTCTGGTAACACCAAGGTGAGTGTAGCCAAGGCATCGTCGTATAAATCGAAGAAGAAGGGTGGTTCAATCAAATCCAAAAATGGGAACAGATGTCGTTATTGTCATGGTAACATGGATAAACATCCCGAAGTTTGCCCTGCCAAAGGTCATACATGTGGTTATTGCAAAAATCTCAATCACTTCGATTCTTGTTGTGAAAAGCGCAAGAAGGACGAAAAGTCCAAATCCGGTTGGCAGACAAAATCCAACGGGAACATCTCACAAGTGACTTCTGCAACAAAGTCCACTCCGATCACCTCTGCAACCATTATTGCCAGGAACATCAAGACACATGATTACACGCTTGTTGCTCGCAATTCCATGTCCAATGGGTTCAATGATGATTATCAATCCTCTAACTTCACGTCCAAGCCTCGAGATCTTATACACGCCAATACCAACACAACAAGAACCACAAAGGAAACCCCTCGGGCTCAAATAGAAGTATTCCCGGATAAAGGTGACCCGTTTTCGATGCTTGGTCTTCCTGATAGCGGTTGCACCGAGACTTTGATATCGCACGATCTGGTCAAACGATACAGGATCCCTATCCAGAGAGATGTTTGTCCAGAAATTATCGCGGCAAATGAATCATCTCTCGTTTGTCACGGATATGTCAATCTGAACATTGCTCATCTAAAAAAGTATGAGGCTGCAGTGTCTGCATTTGTCACTCCTGATCTTCATGATGATATTCTTATTTCATGGCACCACATGATCGAATTGGGCATGTTACCTCCATCTTTCCCTTTACTAGAACGAGATGTGATTCAAGTGCGATCGTCGCTAGCCAATTTGGAGGTAACCAAGAATGACCGTGAAGAAATCATGCGGATATACGACGATTTTCCCGACGTTTTCGTCACGAATAAGTTGAGACCCATGACGGGAGAGCCTATGCACAAATATCTGGATCCCAAAGTAAATGTGAGACCCATCAACATTACTGTTGCCCGATCGGTCCCTTTTGCATATCGTGAAGCTGTTATGCGAGAGGATACCTTTATGGACGAGGCAGGAATCACCGAAACTGCAACTGAGCCAACCACGTGGTGTAGTCCCTCTCTGGTTGTGCCAAAACCAGACAAGATCGGTGAGAATGGCGAGATCATCAAAGATGCACGGATTGTTGTTGACTACTCACAACTCAACAAGAAGATTCAACGCATGCCTCACAAATTCGAATCTCCTCGCAACTTGGCTGCATCCATTCCAAGAACGGCAAAATATTTCCTTGTAAACGACTGTCTCAAGGGATATCTGCAATGCGAGTTAGACTTGGAATCACGCAAATTGACAACGTTCATGTCTCCACTTGGGGTGAGAAAGTGGTACAAGCGTTGTCCCATGGGTTTGTGCTCATCAGGAGATCACTTCTGTGCCAAGACCGACAAGGCGTCGTCTGGGATTCCGGGTGTCTTGAAGTTGGTGGACGACATTCTTATTTATGGGTCAACGCTGGAAGAACTCAAAATCCGTATGATTGAAGTCTTCGGGCGCTGCCAAAGTAATGGAATCACGTTGTGAAAGAAGAAAGTCCAGTTCGGCAACGAAGTCAAGTTCAATCAAAGCCCTTCAAAAACCCTTCCAATGTCACATCCGGCAAAAATGTATTCAAAACAATGGAACAACATTTCTCTGGATCCAAATACTGGTTTACTTATGGTTCAGAACTGTCGTATGATTGTTCCTGAGGCAGGAAGACGAAAGGTTCTTGCCGATTTACACCTTTCCCATCAAGGCGAAAGAAAAACCAGGTCACTAGCCAAATCTTTATACTTTTGGCCTGGCATAACAAATGATAATAATCAAATGGTCCAATCATGTTCGAAATGCCAAGAGCTCCGTCCCAGTCAAGCACCAGAACCACTTCAGCTTACATCGGCCTCACGACCTTTCGAGTGTGTATCTGTTGATTTGTTTGAATTTAAATCCAAGAAGTATTTAATCATGGTTGACCGTTATTCCAATTGGATGTGTGTATCACGTTTGACGAAATTGAACACCGAAGCAATCACCAAAATCCTCTTTGAGTGGTTTATGGATTACGGCATACCTTGTGTTGTCAGAAGCGATGGAGGACCCCAATTTAGAGGAGAATTCAAGAAATTCTGTCTTGATCTCGGCATCGACCATGAATTGTCTTCGCCCTACTTTTCCCAAAGCAATGGTTTTTGCGAAGTACATTGCAAGATAGCCAAAGCTATGCTAAATAAGGTGGATGGCGATTGGAAACAATTCCAAATCGCTTTACTAGAATAAAGGAATTGTCCCAAGGATGATGGGTTGTGTCCATCCCAATGGCTATTTGGCAGAAGACAGAGAACTTTTGCTCCCGCTCTTTCCAACGTGTATTCACGGGTGTAAAGGATTGAAACATTTACTTCAAGAATCACTAAATCTCTTTTCTCGATGCAAGAAGCTGACGTTTACTTTTTCTTGTTTACTTTCCATTAATGTGCGTTCTAATAAAGATTTATTTTACCAAATCTAAGGATATCCTACCGAGACATCCGTACATCGACTGAACTGAAGGAATGAACGAACAAACGAATGTGAGACTGGGACTACTAATAACACGCTCACACCACACTTCATGTTAAACATAGTATGCGAGTACATTTTAAAGCTAATTGTGTCTTGATTTGTGACAAGAGAAGGTTACTTAGTATTTTGATTGATATTACAAAGTTTATCATTGTTGCAAGTGTTTCCCATCCAAGAGGCAAGAAGTCTTTTGACCTGACTGTCCAAAAAATGTTAACTATAATAAAGCACACTCAAACTGATATCAGATTGCAATGTGGGTATTATAATGCTTTTGCCAAAGAATTGTTATACTATTAAAAAAGACAAGACTCTTGTTTACAGATGAGGAAATAAAATGTAAATCTTGAAACATTTTGAACAGTTACACACATTTTACCATATTGTATAAACAAAACATTTATTTTTTTAACAAGTTATTAACAAGTTATCATGGCAAAGTTTATTTCTCCAAGTAATGTTCCCATTAATAGAACTATTTTTGTTTAAGGACACAACCATGCATTCTTTAGAATTCAATTACTTATGTAGTGTAATTGGTTTTTCGTCTGATTTGTACAACTTTCTTTTACGTTTGTTGGACTTTTGGACACTTATGGACATCTTTTGGGGATTTTTGGACACCGTCTGGGGATTTTTGGACACCTTCTGGATATTTTTGGACACTTTGGACACTTTTGGACACTAGGGTGTCCAAAATGCTCTCGATGTCGAAAAATGCCCACCCTGCCCATAGACTTTTAGGATTCAAAATTGTAGGTCCAGTTATAGCACTATAATAACTGAGTACGGTCATAAAGTGCGCCATCTAGCGGATTTCATGCGACAACAGCTCGCAGTTCCCATGATACACATATTTTTGAAGATTGCAACGATCAACCATCAGTTTTGGACTAACTAAAGTGCCTCAAAGGTTAAATTAGTGTTGTTGATGAACCTGTGGTGGTTTTTGGTTGAAATTATTTGTAAAATCCCTTTCAAATTGGCATGGAAACCTGACTACTGAAAAGGTAATTCAGGCATGATCTATGCCCAAATTCATAAGAAAAACGCTTTAGGTTCTATTTGGAGTTTTACCATCAACATTTTCGGCACTTAAGTTTGTCCAAGAAAGATCAATGACCGTTGCAATCTTCAAAAATATGTGTATCGTGGGAACTGCGACACGGCGTTTAATTGAGGTGGAGATGTCATTTTTAAGTTCCAAAGACATTTGAGACCAGTTTTGGAGTGAGAAGACAATCCCCCATATAAAGTCGAGATTGGTTAATTAGGTCACGGGCCAAAAATTGATATAATGTCACTTAAAACATGCTTAAAAACAATTTTCTGAATTTTTCTCATCACCTATTCCTAAGCTGGTATCATTGTTGCCTGAACCCGAAATATTGACTTAATCTATTGAGCCCTTCTTCGAATTTGGGTGAACAAAAGTCCGATTGTGTCCTTCGAGAATTGTGTTCGAAAATAGCCATTAAAAACTGAACAGCTTAATAGATTTCACCAATATTATGAATCATTACCGAACTAAGTGTGCCTAACAGTTATCCAGAAGAAAAGTTTCATAAATTTGTTTTTAAGCCAGTTTTAAGTGACATTATATCAATTTTTGGCCCGTGACCTAATTAACTGAACTCGTTAACATATGTGGCATTGTCTCTTCGCGTCAAAACTGGTCTCAAATGACTTTGGAACTTAAAAATGACTTACCCAACTCAATTAAACGCCGTGGCGAGCTGTTGCCGCAGGAAATCCGCTAGATGACGCACTTTATGACCGTACTCTGCTATTATAGGGCTCCAACTGGAACTACAATTTTGAACCCTGAAGGTCTTTAGGAGGCAAGGCCACTTGCATTGTGCCCTTATGAAAATGTCACTTTCAATGCAATTGAGCGGACCATAGAGGTCAAAAGAGAGGCCATTCTCGTCATTTTGTCTGCCTTGATTATTGCTGATAGTGGCCAGAGTTACCCATAAGTTAAATGATAGATTCATGACCCCCGAGTGCACGCTTAAACCTAAACGACACAAACACTTAGATTTTCGATCAGTTTGTAGATACTCTCAACAGAAACGGACTTACCAATTTAGAACAATCTCATATCCAAAGATGTCAGGAGTACCTCGCGTCCGTCACTAAACTACTACTAGTTTACTAAATATGACTGACTTCCTGACGGACGCGAGGTGCTCCTGACATCTTTGGATATGATTTTGTACTAAATTGGTAAGTTTCCGTTTCCGTTGAGTGTATCTACTTACTAATGATGTGTTTCGAACTGCTGCCAGTGTTGAATCGTTGTTAAAAGGGGCAGGTTGTATAAAACTTTTTGAAAAGACCTAAACTTTGGCAAATTTGGCAACACTCGAACTAGTTCGATTTTGAGGTTTTATCAGTACAAGGATTTCTTGATGAAGTTCCGTGGTCTATGATCAGTAGTTACGCTTATTTAGAGGGCTAAATGGAGAGAAGAGACACTCCCACTCAGCCGCTTGCGTGGTAAATTGCTTTGGCTTTGGTAGCCTGGAGTTGGGCAGAGCACCTCAAAGTGCTCTAAAAAGAAGAGTGGCTCGACTGCCCAGGCAGAAATTTGTCAATTTTTGAGCTGATATTGTAGACAAACGGGTCACAAAAATAACTTCTTTTACCATTAGTATCCAAGCCCATTGTCATCCCAACACCCAAAGCACACTCAAACATGAAATACGTTGGTCAAACTCGAATTTGAGAATGTCAGAAATGTTATGATTAAGAGGTTGTGTTATCCTGAGATTATTCTTTTCGTAGTTAAACACTCCGACTTCGTAACATAGATATGGATAGATATGACATTTTCATTTTTGTGGGACAATACAAGGATGGCTCAAGCCAGGATTACTTTCAAAATACACACTGGGTCCGATTAGTACAATGAAAATTCAACGGAACAATACATTTGTTGCAAAAACCTCACAATATAGTACAATGATCGGACCCAGTGTGTATTTTTGAAATTCGTCCTGACGTACAGTGGTTCCTAGACAATAGGTGGAAAATGGTTTTGTTAATGCGCCCAAAGTTTCAAAGGAATATTGATGTATTAATTATCAAAAGTTAGAGAACACTGGGCATTGACAAACAGTTTCTTGACAAACTGATGGCATTGCACCATTGCTTAAATGATTCTTGGTCTTGATCATTGAAGCCTCAGTTCAGGAGCTCTTTTCCAACACAAATGAAACCACTGTTTCAAAACCACTCTTTGATATGCCTCAGACACCAAAATTGCTTTGGCACTCACAAATACTATTGGCCAAACATCCAAATCAATGTTCAAAGCCAGAGCATGGGGGATTATGAGCACTATTGAAAAGCAAGCTTGGCTCAAAAAGTTCTTTAGAGCCTTTGAATTAATGTCATAATTGTGGCATCTGAAAACACAGGTATTCCTACCCACTGCAATTGGGTTTTTAGATGAGATAACACGCAATTTGAAGCTTTTTCTTCTCTTGACTGTCTTAACGTTCTTTTTCGTCGTTTACACTTAAGCCCAAGTTGGCGGGTGATTGCAAAAGGTGACCATTCTTTCCTGGAGGGAGTTTACCCCAGAATCATGCGACAAAATCATAGGGAGAGTTGGCTGAGCCTGTCCTATCTATGCATATCTATGCTTTGAAATACAACTGGACAGCGGGCCAGGTTGACCAAATGATGCACGAGTCCTAAATGTCAAACGATTAGAAAGTTTTGATTGGTACTCTTGAATTGATATTTGAATGTACCCTCTGGGTACACATTATTTTCTGATTTTTAATAATTTGACCCATAGTCATGTTGGTTGAGTTGCAAGTACATTTCTTGAACTGAGTCCAACTCATTGATGGAGCTTGGAACCCTTTTTGCATTTCGAGTGAAAGCACAAGCACATGAGGTTATTGTCGTATTTTTGAATTTGGCGCCATGACTGGGGAAGCAGAGAAACAGCAAACTGTGTTCATAACAAAACCCTTGCTCATGGGAGTGACATTTCTCTCCATTTAGCCCGCTACGCTTATTGAGTCTCACGATTCAAAACGTCGAGTGTACACACTACAAAGAGACCCTGTCTATGTAATAACTTCTTTCGCTTTTTATGCAAGTTTTATCAGTGTTTGATGTTTCTATTTCATTTCATTCTAGAGCCATTTTTTCTAACTTCACAAGTTGTGTTCTCGTAATGCACCAAAATTGCATTGGTTTGTCACAACGGTGTCCCAAAGTCCACGTCTGAGAGCTTCTCCAACTCCTTTTTGAATGTCTGAAATTGGTCGCTCTGATTTCGTTGACACTCTTGCCTTCTACTTTTCCCCTTTTTCTCCTTCCTCATATGTAGAGGATGACTAATTTTGAAACTGAAGTTGACATTTTAAACCTGTAATAACTTTCAAATGAGTCATAAATCTTGATGTCTATAAAATTTAAGACTGTTTTTGATACAATAATTAACAACTTGCTGTTAGCTACTGCCAATTTTAAATCATTGGGGTTGTATGAGAGGCATTCAAACTTAGCAAAGTGAAGGGCATTTTTTCGGAATTTCTCTACTTTCCATTACAGGAAATGCTATAAAATGCCGCTGAAGGTCGCTTTTTTGTCTCCATTGAGAGTCGAAAAAAGCGACCTCAAGCGGCATTTATAGCATTTCCTGGAATGGAAGGTAGAGAAATTCCGAAAATACGCCCTTCACTTTGCTAAGTTTGAATGCCTCTCGGACATCCCCCCTGTGATTTGAAATTGGCAGCAGTTAACAGCAAGTTGTTACATGTGGTATAAAAAAGTCTCAAATTTTAAGGACATCAAAGTTTTTGCCTCATTTTGAAGTTATTACAGGTTTAAAATGTCAGCTTCAGTTTCAAAATTAGTCAATCTCAACATATGAGGAAGGAGAAAAAAGGGAAAAGGAGAGGGCAAGAGGGTCCGTCAACCAAATCAGAGTGATCAATTTCAGACTTTAAAAAAGGATTTGGGGAAGCTTTCAGACATGTGGACTTTTGAACACTGTTGTGACAAACCAATGCAGTTTTGGTGCATAACAAGAACACAACTTTTGAAGTTAGAAAAAATGGCTCTAGAATAAAATGAAATAGAAACATCAAACACTGATAAAACTTGCATAAAAAGCGAAAGAAGTTTCTACATAGACTGGGTCTCTTACTACTGTGTACACTCCACGTTTGGAATCGCGAGACTCTAATGATTTCGAGTTGGCAGAGCTACCATATTTTATAGTAGATAAGGTCTATTAACTGATGAAAAGTTTAATTGTGATTAGATTTTTGACCCTAAAAAACAAAATGACAAAACTGCCAAAAATCCAACTCGAAACACATCAGTAGGATCTACTACTGACGTGTTTCGAGTTGGGTGTGTTGCCGTTTTTGACTCTAAGGTTAATTGCAAATAGGCAGGATGTATTAAACTTTTTGACCATATACCTAAACAAGGACGAATATGGCAACACTGAAACCAAAATCGAGTTGGAGTTAGTGATGGAAACAATCCAATCTTCAATCATATTCACGATAGGTTGCCCAACTAGGTCTGCCAATTAGCCTTCAGCGTCTATCATTTGTCGGTTGAATTCCATGAGGAAAAAGGCTTTCTTCTGAAGGTGAGCGCAAGTGGCACCCCTTGCTTTATTCGTCTTTGGCTCAGGGGCGCTATGTAGAAGGAATTTGCTTCTTGATTTTGCAAGATGTTGTACTATGTGAGGGGTGATGGCAAACCTAAAGCTAGCAACCTCGCATGAGAAAGATTGAAAGATTGGTTTTTTCCATCAGTAGTTGGAGTTCAACCTTAGCAAGGACGTCTTTAGGACTTGGAGTTGGCATTGCTGCCATATTTTAGTGGGAGATTCGATCTCTTGCCTTTGGAGAAGTTAAGTGATCGTAATATTTTGACCCTAAAGGACCAAAACAGCAAGACTATAGCTCATATGTTTTGTTTGCACCAACGCATGCTGCAAGCATGCTTCCATTATTGACATCAAGCGTATTTTAAGCCTGCTAGACCATTTCTTACCAAATTTTGGGTCAAACATCTTATACGTAGAAGCTGACATTCGTATGGCGTCACTTTAGAAGCCTGAAAACGTTATAAAGACGCATAATGGATGGAAGTCAATTGATGAAGTATGCTTCAAGCATGGATCTCCAAACACAAAGCATAAGACCTTATGACAAAAATCCAACTCGAAACACATCAGTACTATTTATGCATATATTTATCGAGACGTCGAGTAGTTTCACTCTACGCTATCCCTTTATTCCTATCCTTGATGTCATGAGTGGCCTCAAAATGAAAAAGAAGACAATACTTATTTTTACACTCTCATCCCTGATCTTCGTGCCTCTCTCGTGGTCGACTAACTTGTATTTCTTGAGACCGATTTCGTTGTAACATTTCACTTATGTCATTCCTTAGGAGGCACGTGTAAAAGAAAAAAATACACCTTTTTTTTAGTTTTCCCCCCTTAGGCTGGTCATTCACACAACAAAGTAACACCATTTTTTGTATCCTTCATTTAAAAGGTCGTCAGGTTTATTGCCTTTTTTGTGTTTGCAAAAGAGACAGGTGCCCTCATAGTTTGACAAACATTCAAGGGCCTACTTCCTTTCTCGAATGTGTCTGTGGACTTTCATTCCATTGCTTATGCAATTTTTCATGTTTAGCCCCCAAGTTTACTTCTGAAAATAAAGGGATTCATTATCTCCTAATGAGAAATCAAAAAGGTATGTCACAATCCGCATCAGTACTGTGACTTTTGTTCTGTAGTTATTTACAGAGTACTTGTCGCGACCATCCTTGGCTTTTTGGTCATCTAGCATAACAATCAGTTGTTCTATGTAGTTCATGCTTGGAAACTGACAAGTGCTTTTGAGCCCTCAGGTTGTTCGTTCCCTTGCTATCCCACACTTGTCGAGTTCCGACTTTGTGTGTAATTATGGATGAGAAACAGTTGCCACATCAATGCAACCAAATATGAACGTCCGATCTCCATTATTCGTCATGGCAAGTGATCGATTGTTATTTACTGGATGTTCTCGGAAGAGTCAGAACGGTGTGATTTTTTTTCAACGCTGAGACTTTGATCAAGGTAAGGACAAATACATCCTCATATAGGCAAAATGAAGAGAGGAAGGCAAATTCGGTCCGTTGACATTCTTTTAAAATGCATTGTTTGATTCAAGTGGTTTGGAGAGTTTTGAAGAGAAGCAATATTTTTCCCACTTCGATGGCTGTCGTACAATACAGTCGAATCTCGATATAAGAAATCTCAGTATAAGAAATTTTCGCGATATAAGAAACTTTTCCGTGCTGACCAACATTTTACTACATAAGAATTCTTGATAAAAGAATTTTTTCATTTTTTCTCAATCTCGATAAAAGAAACATTTTCAAAGTTTTGGCCTATTTCTCTTGCTTAAATTGGTCACAGCACAAAACAAAACATAAAACGAAGCATTTCTAAGAGGATCGATGCAGTGCTTCCAAATTTTGCGCTTTTGCGCAAACTTTGCGCCTTTTAGGGTGCCTTTTGCGCACTTTTTGGGCTCTCGCGCCTTGCACCTCTTTTGAAAAAAACAACTTGCCCTTTTCAAGTTTCAGCCAAAAGAACGAAAAATTGCATTTTGAACCCTAAAATCGCTAAAAATTGTCCAACATGCCACTCAACAATAACTATTTTAATGACATTAAGTTTTAAGGAAAAAATAATTTTTCGACAATTATAAAAAAATAATGAAAGCCCATTTTGCTAACAAATTTGCAATGCTTGAGAGTGAAAAAAATTGTGTGTCTGCCAAAGCAAAACCTAGTGCAAAATAAGCAATCCAAGGAAGTGTCACGCGATCCCAAGAAAGTCTCAAATTTAAAGTCAAACTGAGAATAAAAGATTTGCAGTTGAGATATTCCAAAAAAATAGCAAAAAAAACTTCGTGAGTATGAAAGCGTGGAAGGCTCAATTTTTTTAAAAAAGTTGTTTATCCCTGTATAGGTGAGATAATTACCAATCATGATGACAAAATTGTACTTTCTCCTTTCATTTTTTTCTGTCAAATTGAGATTGAAACAAGTTCTTAAGCTTTGTAATAGAGATATAAATGCATGCACTTGTAATGTAAATTTGTGTTTTAATAACTATTTTTTAAAAGCTAAATTTTTGAGTCATTGTCGGATTGTGTTGTAATAAAAGTAAGTTAATAAGGTTATATACAGGTGAGGTAAACTCCTCTGGTAGTTCCCTGTATTTTTTATCGTTTCTTGAGCCAATTTTCTTGAGTCTCGATATAAGCAACATTTTCCCGCCGACAGAAAAGTTTCTTATATCAAGATTCGACTGTACTTCCTACCCTGAACGTCCTGCTTGGCTTGGGTGCCCTCTCTTGTTCTCAAAAGGAACTCTTACCGTCAAAGCAAGCCTCGTTAAGGAACTAAGTTGAGCTTCAAACTAATAGAAAAGTGACAATCGACGCTATCTTGAAGCAAATACAACTTTGTGTGCTTATGTGAAATCTTTGACATTAATTTATGCTCACTGAGCATGACTTCTTGATTTTTGAGCACAATAACATTGGAGCTGAACTCAAAAAGAATATGAAGAGAAATCAATTTAAAGATCTAAGGTGCAAGGTTGGCAAAAATTGAAGTTTAGTATAGCCCTGAAATCAGGAGACTTTGCCCCTGTTTTGCCTCCATCTAATGGCGAATTTGGAAGTTTAGGCTAAAATTCTGCACCCCACTCTGACACAAAGGTCTTGTCGCAATTTTCAACCAAAATATTTGAGACCTGTTAAACTAGACCTGAGGAAATACTTTTTGGTACCTTGGGTCTTCTCAACCAAATTGAAGGATGTGAATGGCTTGATATTTACCCATGTTTTTAGGTGTCTTTCCTTTCCTGTTTGTAATTTACATATTCTTGAATACCGCAACAGAGACCGAGTTCCTATAAGAATGGCTGAAATTTGGGTTTGAATATGATTTAATGGCGTGCAAAAAGTTACTACAATTTCAACTCTTGTCAGAAAACAATAAGCATCAAAAGCAAAGGTTGGTGACGATCCTTCACCCTCCGTACACCTAAGTTAATTGATAAAGATTTTGAACTTTGGTTCAAAAACCTTTTAAACACTTACCTGTTAAAACCTCAATTATTAATATTTGGCATTGGTTCATTAGCAATAAGAGCATCATTGTGAGTGTTTAATTGATTCTTTCTCGGTCTTTCAGAAAAGGTCATGGTTTTCACGCTGTCCATGTGGGTAGTGGGTTTGGCGTCAGTGGGGCTTATGTCTTTGTCGGTATCAATCGCCTTGATGTGCCATCGTCCTGTTCCTACCCAACAGGTTCCGGAAGTCATTGGCCAAAAAATGCAAACTTTTGCCGAAAAGTCCAACACTGCCAGAGTTAGGAACAAGTGAATTGAAAATAGACCCTAATGTACTTCATGAATCCAAGACTCGATATATAAACCTCTTATTTCTGATTTATGCCTACTTAGGGCCACGTTGGGCCTCCAGTCAATATTTGCTGTCACTGAGAAACTTTTAGCCCAAAATTTTTAGCTTGAGCCTCGGAGCCTACCTTTTATTTGATGAGATCCCCGCTTCTTACCTACGTACAGGGTGCCTCCTAAATTTTTAGTTCCTCTCTTAGTTGTCGTAGAATCTATTAATCAATGGTTTACGTTTTTTAATCACAAGCTAACTTTTAATAAGCTATAATAAAAAACTTGATGTCTAGAAAATTTCGTTTCGTTAAAGGTAAATAAAGTCTTGTACGACTGATGACGATGGGGCCGGTTACATTTCTTTAAGAATAACAAAATATGCATAATACGAAAGATATTCTATATTCACAGACTGTTGATGCTGTAGCATCAACAGTTCCTTTTGTCCAGTACGGGGGAAAGGCTTTACCGTCTGATCCGACCACGCCCAACATCATTGCAGAAGCTGGATGTTTCGTCTTTCCAACATATTTGACAGATGGGGTGCCATCCTCTGTGCCATTGGCAATGTATTGCGTGGTCCTGCTCTTCGAGACTGCGTCGACCGTAAATATTTTTTCATCGGAGAACACGAGCACTTTGTTGCTCTTCTTCTTCATCCTGTTGAGGAATTTCTTGCATCGTTCAAGCCGTTTTTCTTGCTGTTTCGTAGTTAACCCTTGAACTTTTGTACAGGCTCTGCTACGGAGGCCAAGATTCTTTCAAACTATAGTCGAGACCAAGCTTTTGGGCACGTTGAGCTCCCTGGCGATCTGGCGGACGTTGCTGCGCGGGTTCTTGTCGACCTTGGCTTTAATGGCCGCAATTTTCGCCGTTGTTCGGGTAGAGCGGGGCCTTCCGGGCTTTTTACGATCGGAGAAGTCGCCAGACGCCATGTAGACTGTTTTTACTTTATGTATTGTCTTCCTGGTCACATGAAACCTCTCCGCGATTTCTTTGACCTTCTCTCCAGCCTCGATGCGCGCGGCAATTTTTTCCGGAGCTCCTCCATATCGTTGTATCTCGAGAACGATTTTAAGTTCGGACCCCTTTAATGTCGCAAACGACAGCTGACATAATAAGGAAGACTTCTTTTTATTAACAGCACTTTAAAGCGGGAAATTTAAACATGATTTCACTTTTAAATTAACTAACCGGACATATGGGACATACTGTAGAAAAAATGCATTTATACGGTGCGAACGCATCAAAGTACGCGATACGGAACAAATTTTGACTTTAAGGTGAAAAGACATGAAACGTGCTCAGAAATGGAATTTATTTTTATTTTGCTCATTTCCTTCAATTCTAAAGTAATGTTTTAACAAAACTAATCAATTACAATTGTTGTTTTCCGTCGTGATGATTTGGACACCAAAATATTAATGCACAATTTGAATGTCGAAATTGAATGAACAAAACACATTGAAATTACATGTTTGCATGGAACATAAGTTGTCATCCATTTATTGTGCTGAAAGGCATCGTCTTGGCGATCTAGTCCTTGGTTTATTCAATCCCGAAATATCGAATAGCTGCTGCCTGTCTGAAATATTTTACAACCCTAACATACACAAAGCGACAGACCACGGCATGGGCAAGTGGGAAATCGACTAAAGGGACAGTGCAGTCACTGAAAGACACGGGATCTTTGAACGTTCCATTCACGACGGACATCCAAGCTGTATCCGAGAAATTTGAAACCTTGATCTCAATACTTTCTGTACCGCTGTAAATGTTAAATATTACTTCGTGACAATTTCATTTTGAACGAATTTCTGTTATGATTTTTGAAAAACTATTCAAAAACTTACGAATTTCCAATGTGATCGCTGTTTCGAACAACAAATTTACGAACCGGGGTGTGACGCCCAAGATCGAGAATAAAATATCCAGGATCAACGGGATTGCCGGAAGCTCTTGGCAGCCAATACCCATCTCTGTATCGTTCGCATTCCTCGTCTTCAAAAACGTTTTCAGCTGAAAAGTTGGATGCGGGTTCTATCCAATATTTTGATTGTTCCAACATTTTTTTGAGTGGTTTTGTAATGTTTGCAGCATCTATATTAAAAAACAAGAAGGGACGAGTTCATATGAATACATGCTTTTTCATGACAAGATGTTTTAAGAAACATGTGCTTATTTTTGGAACCCAGACCGATGTCGTTGCAATACATAGTGCCTCTGTATACTTCTAATATAATACAACATGCAGGATTGCAACTAAAGCGGCACTAGCCTTTTTAGGAACTCTTAATCAGTGCTCTCGTATATTTTTTGCCAAATTTACTTAAACATTCTCCAAGTTTCCCCGAGACTATTCACTCAAAAGTGTCGAAATTTTGCCAATACTAACTTGGCTATATTGCTTATGTTCCTCCTCCCCTAGTTCTTCACAACTTTGAAGTCTCTCAGTATTAGCTAAGAGATCAATATTTGGCACTGAGCCACGCTTTACAGATTTAAAACAAATTACATGCACATGCCATGTTCTACATATTCCTTTGATAACAACCAAAGGGTCTGAAGATAAATCAAACTTTTGCTTTTACAAATCTGACTCATTTCTTTTGGTTTTTCAAGCGTAGGTATTGGTTCATTCGCCGATATTGCGTTCATACTTGAACTTGTCAGTTCATCTTTTTTCAAATTAACATTCGATTCTGAGTTTGTCGAATCACCATGGATCAAATTTGCGTTCAAAGTTGAACTTGTCGGGCCATCCACACTTACTTTTGTGCTCAGGGGAAGACCGGTTGACCCATCCTTGGTCGATTCTTTCTCTTTCTCATTTGGAATCAAGGATTTTGTGACATTTACCCAAGCTTTGAGCGCCTCTATTACAAAGGGTTTGTTTATTGAGGTGCAAACATCTTTACCCTGAAGAACAAGCTCAAGGCAACGCGTGGCTTCCTCACTCAAATGTTTTAAAATCTTATCCATTCCCAGATCGTGGACTTTGCCAACAAGGTTAAGATAAAAATCAACAGATCAACACTCTCTGTAGCAGAGCACCCTGTTGTTTGGTGCCTACTTTCATTTTTTATTAACTGCATGCAAATCTCACATCCCACTGGACATGAGCACATGAATATCCCGGACAAAGGACCTTTCTGAATCCTTAACAGTGTGTCAGTACGAGAACTGATGCGACAATGGCAAAAACTAAAGGTAAATGCGGAAAAACAAGGACTTGCTTAATTCCTGCAAGCAGACTAATTTTTGCCAGTGGCTTTGTTTTACCTTTGATGGAATTGTCTTCAATGCTTGCTCACTTAACCTCAAAGAAAAGTTTTATATGTCGTCGAATTTTCTATCTGCAAACTCACAGTTAGTAACACATTTCTGCTGCTTAACCTCGCACGCATGAATTGGCAAATATCCCGGGCAGCATTCTAATGGTGTAATAAATGGTTCCAGCTTTTGTGCAACGCATTTGTCTTCATCAAAAGAGGCGAGATCGGAGGGACAACAACCAGATCCCATGCTGACTGGATGACTGAAAGGACAAATCACTGGAAACGCATTGCGTGATTAAAGGAGGTCGATTGGACGACAAACTGTTCATTTTACCGGGTTTGGCAAGACTGACGCATTTTCTCGGTAACTTGGCCGGACACGGGATCCACTCTGTGGAGCATTCTAAGTCCTCAAACTGCAATGAGTCTTGTCCAGATTTATGAAATGAAGAGCAGCACCTGGTTCCATTGAAAAAACTCCAGGGATACTCTTTTGGACAATGGAGACTAACTAAAAAAAGGCGGAAGGATCAAGATATATTCTATGATTTGTAATGCAAAACGTACTTTCCCCAACAACCCTCTTAAAGTTGGGTCTCATGGTTGGCCCTTTCACCACCACATCGGTTCGCACTTTAGCTTGACAAAAGTTGTAAGTCAAGAACACCAAGAGGCAAATGGACTTCATTGTTGTACGTATCCAAATCTACTGATTAATTCTCCTTGTCAAACAAAACCAATTGGCGGCGATCTGCTGATCAACAACAGGAACAACAATTGGGTTGTTCTTGTTGTTGTTGTGACTGGGGTGATGGACAGTTCTGTATACAGAACTGTAGGTTGATGACGTTGTTGTGAATAGAGGAGCCAATAATTTTTCCACTTTTAATTGAGGTGTTTAGGAAATCTCAGGGTTTCAAAAAACCGAATAGAGTTTCTGAAACTGATATTAGATGGTATAATGGTTAAAATGGCTTTTAAGTTTGTTAGATATATAAAAAAGCGTCTTGGCATTTTTTTGACAAATCTAAAGTGACTCGAATTTTTGCAATGCGCAAAAGTAGGGCTACCCAAAAAGATTTACACTCTAAAAAAGCTCAAATGTTCATAAACATTGTATTTGAAAATCTCTTTTTTGATCAATGAAAAAGAGTCCCCATACAAAATATCATATCCATGCTTTATACTGAGATATCAAATTTTGAAGGGTCCGTTTTTCAACCCAATCTTTATTGCTTTATCGTTAAGGATATTCAGTCCCGGATGTTTGTTACAAAACAGAGTCAGAATATTAGATGCGACATGCAATCAAAGCCAACATGAACATGTTTAAGAAGGATTAGGCAAGTACATGATTAGGCATAGATCACTAGAAGAAATGAATAGAGAACGAATTTGTTGTTCACTTTTGGTGACCCCGAGTGAGCCAATGGGCAAATCAACACATTTTCAGCTTTTAAAGATAAAATTGGCATTAATTAAGATTAATATTATATAGGGTCTTCAATTATGGCTTTTATCATAAACCTGGACCTTAAACTTCTTTGATTTTTAAATCAGACTAATAACCATTTGGTTTTAGTTTGACATTTCTTAGTCTTGATATATAGTCATTGGCATAAGTTTTGGCCCCCTTACTTATTTTGGAGTAATTTTGCTCCATTTTCTGACTCTTGGCACCTACAGTACACCAACAAAAGTTTAGAAGAATAAAGTAGACCCCGTTGGGTAAGCCAAGGAGGACGGTATTACGTGGAGTGGGATTGAGTGAGGGCGCGTTACTGCGTTGGTGTGAATTTTCCTGGGTGATAGCCTGGAGTTAATGAAGAAATCCAATATAATTCGGATTAATGTCGTTTTATTGACATAGGTCATAAAACAAAAGTCCACAAGGATTCAATGAGCAATCATTTGATGCCCAATTGATGTCTCTCAAAGAATTCAAACTGTGTTGTTTCATTGTGTTAAGTCAAAAATCTTCAAACCTCTGATCTACTGACTTGCTTTGTGATAGTGATTGTCCATCTTTTGTTGAAAGCAACATTGTTTTTATCATTGGGCTAGTTCTAGGACATTCTTCCCTTTGAACAATGATATGAATGTTCTTCTCTGTCTTTGTTTTTAGCACTTAATTGGAGTTCCAAAGCCAAAAGAAGACTGTAAAATGTTAAAAAAAGATACAAAGAAGATTTTTTTAGCTTTCTACGAAGAGAAAAATGCCCTTAAACAACCCCCTTTCGCCCTTAAGCGACATTTTCCGCATGAATTCAACGCATTCCGCCCCGCTTGCCAAATCAGCCAGGCTAAAGCTTGCACGCTATCTAGTGATTATAACTGATCTAAGGGCGGGAGGTATAGGGGCTGATCTTCTTAAGTCTTCCACTCCTTGGTCTAGAGACAATTGTCCCAGAGTCTCTATATCGCTGAATGATGTGCCTTATAATTGACCTAGCCACGGAATATCGTTTGGAGATAGATAGTTTTGTAGCCGTCTCCTTTCCTGTGAGCCTCAACAATTCGCTCACGAAGGTCAAGAGAAAGTTCCTTACCTCTTCCCATATTTATGTCACACTAACCTACTTTCGTGGTAATTTTGTCTCAAAAGTGATGCATCCTTGAGAGCATGGTTGTCTTTTTGCTCATTGATGGTCATTCAAAGTTAAAAGATGCCCAAACCTGTGTGTGCAACCCTAAACTCTCAAGGGGGCCAAAAGTTTTGCCATGCAAAAATTTATTACACCAGCCGTATTCCCAGTGTACCTCGTATAAATGCCGTGAACTTTGGTCCAATGTTGCCTTACTGTAAGCATGATCTTGTGTTAAAATTATACTTTTGAACCTTCAAAGCTACAGGACATATCAAAAAGAAATAGTAAATCTTTAAGGGGAGCCATTACTTCTGCTAATGACTGTATTTAAACATGCGTAATCAAATAAAATGTAAAACGTATAATGTATCAAGGAGTAGAAATACTAATTGATGTTAAAGTGAAAAAGTGCGAAATCATGCATTTAATGGATCCATTTGATGATGGATCAAGCTCGTCGGGAGAGCCAGTGACTTACATGTCTATTTCATCACGCTCATCATCCCCGCAATTGTCTTTTAGGGTGAAGTTGCGAGTGGCGCTTTTCTTCTGTCAGTTAATTGTGCAGTGAATTGATTTAAATACAGTAAAATCGCCAACTGATTACTTCCCACAAGGCTAAAAACTATTCCAGTCGTTTCGTTCCTTCACTGGAGACCATTTTCATGGGCTGAGACTTCATAAAGTGAGTGGAGAAACAAACAAGCAAGCAATGTGAGACCAAAAGTAAGCATAAAAAGTTGTACTTTGAAAGCAGAATTTGCTTAAGTGCCAATGCTGACAATCATCTCCACCCACTTTGCGTGTACTTGAAACTTGACATGGAAGAACATTCCAAGTTGGGTTTCGAATACTTTTTTAGTAAAAGTTTATGTTATCAACCAGTTTCAGTTGCACCCCCACCAATTGTTGCATGGTGTTAGCCAGGTTATATTTACGAGTTTTAGAGACAAGGAGAACGAGATTCATTTCTTCTTCATTGCTGAGTCCATGGACATCAAGAGGTCCATGCTGAGTCCCACTTCCTTTTTGACCGCTTACTTTTTCTTCGTCTTGTCTTTATTTTGTCCATGTGTCATTCAAATGTTCATTTTCTCATTTCGAATTTTCAACCAATGATAATGAAGAAAAAAAGGACAGCAATGAAACAGTGTGTATAACAAACGCTTAGTGGGTATTAATAGTTGGACAACATTATTTGCAAAATAACATTTGCTCGCACGAAATATATTTTCATTTCATTTGAGTTTTGCATGAATCCAAAAAAACTTGCATTCAAACCGGCTGCAAGCCCAATTTACTGTAGTCTGGGTACCGCTTGAATTCATACATTGACTTGGTTTTAAAAGTTGACCAAGTTATAAAACAAGATCTGCCATTAAGAAATCAATCTTGATTTTCTTCTTCAAACATGCATCTTTAAATCCTTTGATGGCTTTTATCTTGCCCTTTTACAACTCTCAAGTTTGGGCTACCAAAAGCCATCCTTCTGGCCATTTTTCAGGAGAAACTCGGATATCTCAAATTGCTGAATAGCATGGCAAGTGTAAGCAAAAAGTTTACACTTTTCTACAGTACTCAGAGAAGGTATTTCTGCAGTACTCAAAGAAGGTATTTCTACAGTACTCAGAAAAGGTATTTATTTCTACAGTACTCAGAAAAGGCATTTCAACAATATTCAGAGAAGGTATAAAAAATATCTGATACTGTGTGTCTTCAAAAGCATTGATGGGCTCTGTCCCACCCAGGATTTGAGGCCAGCTATAGTGACCGTAGAGGTTTTACTTGTGCTTTGAGAGCACCTCCAAATCCCGAGAAATCTAGGCTAGTTCGAACAACGAGGCCCACCTCTCTTTTTCATCGGGCTCCCTCATTATTCAATCATTTTTTTTTCTTTTTTCTGTACTCAAGAGTTGTCTCTTATTATTACTAGTATGGCTTGTATCAAACCAAAACAAGTAACAAATGTTGATGATGACAGAGTAGCAGTTCTACAAATGAAATGCACCATACATATTTTTGGTGCATTTTACGTTACTTAAAACAGATCATGGTTTTTTCCAATGTATCATGTTGCTTTTACTATTAAAAACTTAAACCTAATGCCAAAACCACAATGTTGGAAAATACATTTTTACCATATTCAATAACTTTCAGTTTATCCTCCATCAATGCATAGACCACGGAACTCCTGGACACCTGGACAGCTGGCGGTAACGCAACCTCTTGATTAGACGTTATGTCGCTTAGGAGGCTTAGCAATTTTTTCAACCCTAAACTGATTGCTAACACCAATATTTTCTCCTTTTCAATATGTATTGAGTCTCTTCATTTGCCCTTCCAAGGGCTTTCAAAAGTTTTAAGTCATTTTTTTCTAAGTTATGGGAAAACAGACCAAAATCTCAGGCATTAACAGAGTAACACTTAAGTAAGCTTGACTTTTAAGGTTTATGTAGTTTCAATTTCATTAAACTCCATAGGTTGGGTTTCCATGATTGGCTTTGTCCACCACTTTTAGGCTATAGTTGTTGTATTACAGTTAACCAAACAAAATGTTTACTTGCATTAACTATGTACCATTATCCCAATTTGATGTTTTTAACCTTACAATTGTCCCAGTGTTATTAAATTGCTAGGACATTTGACATTAGAATCATTCCTAACAATTTCTTCCATACTCAGACTCACCGGCCACTTCCGGGTAATAACCCAGGTGCTCAATTCTATTCTCATAAAAGAATTACATGTTACCCCAGAAACTTTACATTAAGTTACAGAACTAGATTCACTCCCATTACAGGATACTTATAATGCGCAACTATTGCTTTCTTCAATTGATAAATTAGTACAATTGAAATAACAACTTGATAAACCAGATTTGATAAACCAGATCTAACAAAAAAAGATATAAATGAGCTGTATCACTTTATATATCAAAAAAACTTTCTTTCTTTGGTGACTTGATGTGTTAAATGAGTTTATTTTGCAATTTTGGGAAGATATATCCTTTGATATATGTTCTGTTTTGAGCTTAAAAGATGCCCAGAATTATGCCTCACACAATGCAAACACTAATACTTATCTTACTTTCTTGGTTCACTCACGATAACAAAAGTAATTGGACTTTTGGTGTGTGGCTGAATCACCAACAGAACAAGTTCAACACCACCATCACATGAACTCGCACAACATGAAGAATTAGTGATTGAGATTGAGACTTCACTGAATCCCAAAATAGCTTAGGGTGGGTTGTTGCTCCTGTTACTAAAGCTGTTCCTCTATCAAAAGGTGGGTGTGCCATCATCAATCATGGACTGTAGTTGCTGAGGGAGTACTGGCACAAGTCGAATGGACTGAAAATGGTTTTAATAACACACTTCAACAACACTGCACAAGCGAATTGATCACATTTCAAGATGAAAAGAGCTGTGTTTCAAATGTTGTAAGTGAGAAGCAAGTGACAAAACAAACAAGGGTGACTGAATATTGTAGGTTTCTTATAATTGTAATTTGGATCCCACAATAAGCATTTAGGTTTAAGTCATTTATTCAAATAATAGAAACCTGGTATCATCTTCTGAATGACAGAAGGAACTTAATACTCAAAATATACAAAGTTCTTATTCCACCAATATAATAAGCCATACTATCTGCATTTCCAGAATCTCGTCACCTTTTGAAAAGCAAATATGGCCAATCCGGCCCAATGAGAATTGGCTTGGGTTGCCTGAAGAACGTCTAATTTGGGAAAGGCAGTATTTCCGATGAGGGTTCAGATCCTTTAAATTAAGAAATCCTTGGTATATGATTAAACAGATGTGCTACTTTCTTTAAATGAAGTTCACATTTATCATGTAATGCTGTTTGTCCCTATCAAATTGTTTCCGAACCTTTGTTTTCCCATTTGGTACACCTGGGTTTTTCATTTCTTGATTTATATTTTGAAACAAAAGATTGCACCTAAGTTCAATTATCATTCAGAACTTGTCCTTTTATTCAAATTGCATTAAGAAGGTATCATTGCATAATTGTTAGCCTCTCAAACGTAAAGAACCATATGTTGCCAACAAGGAATATGAAACACTTGAAAGGTCATCCAGGGCCGTTCTTACATATTGACTATGAGTGTATAAATCGTACTTAGGCCATAAAGGGCATATTTCGATTCTATTTCATAAAGAATACAACTGACTTTCTTCTCTAGAGAGCACAAATACAATGGGTGTACCAAATTGCAGAGGGAAAGTATATTCAAGCCAACAAATTATTTCTAAACTAACGACGACGCAGAAATGGGACGTGAAAGTGCAGGCAAGTTGTTGTTTTATTTTGTTCATTATCTAGTGCCTATTCCATTCACATTTTGTGAAAACTATGTTGTGCCAAAACGATGTTCATTACAATTGTTCGAAATTCCTTCTTTCTTCTCTCTGCTTTTGTTCCTAACCCACTTTATGATCAATCCTGTTTTCACATCCCGTCATTATCCAAGGATGTCTGCATTATTTTACTAAGCCACAGGTAAAAATGGCAGATTGCAAATCTCAGGGATCAAATATGTTAAGAAAATATTTCCGAAATACAGCTCCTATTAGGCTTTATATTTTATGAGACAGCAAATAACTTTAGATATATTTCATTCTGTGCTGCCTGCTCTTAACAGCCTTCATGAGATCGAATCTCTGTTCATTAATATTACCTAAGAAAATGTGCAATTTTTTTCTCTTTTGATTCACATGGCAATTTAAGACAATACTGTAAGTCTCATTGGTGCTTTTCCCCTATTTGGGAGGTTCAAATGCACGCATTTTAATGAAATTCGTCAAAATTTGGCCCATCTTTTCACCGAAGCACACTAAATCAACGAACAAAGGAACATGTTTTGCTCTATAGCCTTGTCTTGAATTTTTAAGCGCTCTTGCGCCGAACCGCAATCAGCTAAGGCAAGGATTTCTAAAAATAGGATTTCTAAAAATAGTGGATTGCGGTCCAAGTTTTGTTATGACTAATCTTGGTCACCCAGGGTGATGATCAAGGGTGCTTAAAATATGTTCAAATCAGTACGTGGTATTCGTTGTCTGTATATTGATGGTCAAATGTCAACTTTAAAACCAACCAATAACTAAAACTGTCTTTAAAACTTGCTCCAAAGATATTTTGAAGGATATTTGTATTTTCTATTGCCTTAATCAAAAGTACTTTTCCCTATCTTTGAGTTCAAGTTTAATCACCCTCAAAAAAAGAACGAAGCTGCTCATCTGCCTTCCAACACAACCGAAAACGGTCCATGTAGGCAGTCGATAAAATTAGGCTGAATTGGCTGCGTGCATTTGGGGCTGTGACCAAGAATAGTCATAACAAAAAGCTGCGACATTTGTCCATATAAACGTCCTTGGCTAAGGCTACTTCAACTTGGGGTCCTTTAACGAACTGCTGACTGAGAGGTCACAGAACATAAGACTGGGAGGTCAGCTTACAAATGCAGCTCCCGAAATTGCACTCTGACACAAAAATTTGAGTTATTTTAGACCTTCTCAATGTTTATTGGACACAAAAGAACTGAAGTTTTATCTAATAATGCTCAAAGGTTCACATTATTTTTATTTCACTGATTCCGCTTAAAGGGGTCTTTAGATCTCCCAACAGTAACTCATCGGTAGACAAAATTTCATAAATATGTTAATTTTATATATTTATCTCATGCAGTAATGTAATGATGAACTTTCTTTACAAGGAATACCATTCCTTGTAGCGGTAATAAAAAATTCACAACCCGCCAAAATATCTCTTTTATCATAATACCAAGTGAGAAAAATGAATGAATTAACTCATCTTTGATTCAAGTAAATCTGGATAAATTTCGCAATTTGTCATCCATTTTCATTTTGTTGGATGTTGTCAACAAAATTGTGTCATACCATCTAGCCAAAATTTTAAAGGGGATTTTAAATGCATTTTGGGTGTTCTTTACAATTTTTATTGCTACTTCAGGAGGTAAGATTCCCTAAAATAACAAACGTGCAATGAATAAGCATGGGAATTTGATGCAGAAAACTTTCATTGGCATTTTGGGCCCTTAATTACACTGATTTGCATTTTGAGCGCTTCTTTGCATCGATTTACATTTTGAGCATTTATTTATTTGCATTTTGTTTAGAGAGGTTTAGGGAACAAAAATAATTTTCAGAAATAATTTTAGGGATAATTTGTTTCAAAAAAATTGCTAGTAAGCAAGATTTTTTAGGTCAGACAGAAATGTCCAGGAACAAAAGGACTTGGTCCATTGGAAGACCTTAAGCCCATAAAAGGGATCTATTTGAACGTGCCTTGTCTTATTTCCAAAAAAGACAGCACAAAGGTCAGAGTAATGGAGGAGTTAGCCATTGATAGAGAGGTCTCCTTCATCTCCATCACAGAGACTTGGCTTCGTCCAGGAGTTTTAGATGAAGAAGTAGCAATAGCTGGATTTAGGCTAGTTCGATGTGATAGAGTACGGCCGGACAATCCCATTTTCCCACATGGGGGCGAATGTCTATATGTCAGGAAAGACTTACTTCTTAGTCATGTTTTAATGTCGAATGGAGAAGTAGAAGTTTTGATTTGTCATATCAAGGCCCTTGATCTTACGGTTGTAACAATGTATCAGCCACCTTCATGTCGCTCTTCTTCATTTCTATCAGCTCTCCAATTCATTGGTAAGGAGTTAGATCGAGAGGTTTGTTCTCGACTCTCGACATTGTAGAGTGGGAAGTTAGTCCGGATGGGTACATTCCCATTTCGAAAACAGCATCGCCGTCTTTCGAAAAATTAGAAGAGTTTGCGATCTTGCGTAATCTCTCTCAACACGTTGGTGTTGCAACCAGAGCAGAGAGTGTTCTGGACTTAGTTTTTTCCAATGACCTTGATCTGATCCAGTATGTCCATGTTGCCCCATGTAGCCTTTCAGATCATAACATTTTTGAGATAGGGTCGACTATTATTCAAAAGCCGGCGAGCTTTTCCCTTAAGCGCAACCAATAAAAATGGAAATAACGTGCAACCTTTGAATATTATTAAACAAAATTTTAGTTCTTGCATGTCCAATAAACATTGAGGAGCTCGAAAAGAGGCCAATATTTTGTGTCAGAGTGCAATTTCGGGAGTTGTACTAGTAAGGCGACCTCCCAGTGTTATGTACTGTGACCTCCTAGTCAGTTGTTCGTTAAAGGACCGTTTAGACTTAAACCTGAACAAAAGGTGAGTCTAGCAAAGTTCAAGTTCAAAAAGGAACATTGGCCTTTAATTGTTGAGAGATTGGAAATGTTGGACTTGATTTTCATTCTGAAGCAGGAACCATCCATTGATGACGCCATGAATAGGCTAAATTCCATTTTTCAGGAAGTTTGTTTGTTTCTTTGTATTCCAGAAACGGCTCCCAAAGGTGGGCCATTGTCTAGAATTCCAAAGTTTAGAAAGAAGTTGTTCAAAAAGAGTTGTCAGATTTCAAATAGACTTCGACGTACTTCCAATTCATTTGTTGTAGCCAGCCTCCAAAGCAAATTGGATGAGGTCCAATCAAAGATTAGGGCCTCCATTGATTCCGATCAGTAAGAGAAGGAAAGTAGAGTGATCCAGGAAGTTAATTCAAATTTACGATTTCTAGACGGACCATGTTCAAAATGGAATAAAACCGAAACTTGAAACATTAACCGATTTTTTCAGAACTTCTAAGTACTACCCAACTTTGAGTGTCTTTGATACTGCAAAAGATTTTTTTATCGCAAAATGTATTTCAAATGCCTTTTAAGTGATATTTTTATAAATTTGAGCTATATTGACATGAACTCCAAACCTCGAAAAATTTCATTCATTTTTGCGATTTTAAAAACTTTATGAAATCTTTGGGAATTGGTTTTTTCATATAACTGTAGCGTTTTTCGTTTTTTTTGGGGTCAAAAATGGACCATTCAAAGTCAAATAACTCTGCTGTTGCTGAATGAATTTTAATTCAATTTGAATTCAAAGGGTAACAAAATGGTCTCTAAATATGGGTGAAATAGCTTATTAAAAATGTTATAATTAATAGTTTTTTAGGTATATTGCTTTTTCTCTGGGCCTAAATTTACATAATACAATAAAAGTAAAGTTGTTCCCCATTTAATTGTGGGTCCAAAAAGTGCCATGATGTCTTTGGGTATTTTGATTCAAACCTAAAAAGCTATTCGGAACACCGTGTTCCGGTATTCTTGGGATTAGAGAATAAAACTCGTTTATTGACTGCCTTCTCCTTTTATGAGACTTCCTCCAAGCCCAAGGAGGTTAAGCCCAAAATATTACTTACCTACAACTTACTTTATTGCCCTACAAATCACTTAACTACTCTAAAATAGGTGAACAAAGCTCCTAAAACCCGTATTGAGCAGGCAATGCATGCAGGTCAGATAGTACGAGTGTCCATGGTAGAACTAATTTTCAGGGTTGAAAAAATCGAAACGGAAGTCCCAAAAAGGATAAGTTGGTCAACAAAATACCATATGCACCCACAAATGAAGTGAGTAATGGCCAAGACCCGACATCACTCGTTTCATTTTAATTGAGGCCCCTCGGGCTGACACCCGCGGGTTGCCAATAAAATGAAACTCCCTCCGCCGGATTTTGGCCATTACTCCCTTCCTTTGAAGGTGCATAACTACTATTTCTTTCAATGTGGGGAAGACGACGATCGATCAAAGAAAGCTCTGGACTGTCCTCGTATTAAGCTTCAGGTGACATCTCACAATCGTTGCGATTGGTTATACGGGTTTTAGGGCCAACAACAAACCGGTCACACCCGTCTTTAAATCCACTTTTCTCAAATTTCTCACTCATAACCCACTATTTTGTTTGCATCGTCTCAGGTATTAATGTACAATCAGACGATTACACACAAGTGCTAAAACAGTGAAACATGATGTCTTAAGCTACCCAAAATTAAATAATGAATACTTTCGGATTTTTTAATGAGACATGCGGTTTTTCATGATTTGTCCTTTGGGTTCCTATTTCAAATTAGCCTGAATAATCACTCTCTAAAGTCTTACATTTGACTAATGAATGTTCGCACCATTATTCACATTATCGAAGACGTAATTCAAAACTATTTCTGAACGCCATGTACAATGTTTCAATCAAGTCAGTCAGTCATTCCTTCATTAAATTGTTTAGTTGAAAATATGAACTCCTCGAAGTCACCGACCAAAACTCCCAGGTTACGCAGTCGTATCAAAACTGGATTGTTTGTAAGTTTTTCAAAATTATCATTTTGAAAAATTCCGAATTTCTAATTTTGTTCCCTCACTAGCGAACTATCCGAGAATATGCGGAGACTTCGACAACTCACGGAATCTCATACGTCTTTGAAGATGGCCAACCCCTTTTTGAACGCATTCTTTGGCTTATCTTGACGGTGACTTGTATCATATTAGCCATAGCTCTATCGGTGTTGGCTTACCAAGATTGGAAAAATAACCCTGTGGTGACATATGTCTCTACCACAGCATTACCCATTGAGAACATAACGTTTCCATCTGTGACCATTTGCGGTCAGGGACTCATTCAAGAGGTGGTTTCTACGGCAATCATGAAAAAGTTTGGGTAAAGGAAAAATCTCATTCGCCATTAAAATTACTCTTCAGTTTATAATATTTTGCAAATTGTCATTTCAAAAATTCAGAGTGATTGTGTCAGTAAATCCAAAAGCCGAAGCCTAACTTTAAGATGCTTTGTATTGTGCATTAAACTATCAAAAACAATTGGTAATGAAATTGGATCGGAAAAGCAATCATGTAATTCACCATTGATTTTAAGGTGAACATAAGAACACCTATTATTTGACAACAAATTAGGTGTAATTAATCAAAAATGCCCGGAAAGTTCGAGTGTGATTTCTCGTCATGAGGGTTTTGGCCGTTGAACGGTTCTCGCTTTTTACAGACCACCCTTGTGACTCAGATGGTATGAAAGAGGTTGGATTGCAATTTTAGACAATTTTGGATAAGATTTTGGAAAAAGGCACATTGCATTTGTTCGTTTATACATGAAATAAATGGAAGAAAAAATGAAAAAAATTGTAATGAAATAACCCAAAAATGTCAATGACAATCCAATGTCAAAAAATGTAAATAGAAAGGGCAGAAAATTGATAATAACACAATGGAAAGATGCAATAAAGTTCATGACATGCTAGTAGAAAAGGGTCTGGCCAGGATTTTCCGATTCTGGGGCAAGACCAGTTTGACAACTTTTTGAACAGATAATGTTTTATTTTACGGTATGTCTTGTCCTTATATTTTATTACAAAACCCGTTTCATTGAGACAAAATTCACTCGATTTGTTTTGACAAAATTCACTCGATTTGTTTTGACAAAATTCACTCGATTTGTTTTGACAAAATTCACTCGATTTGTTTTGACAAAATTCACTCGATTTGTTTTGACAAAATTCACTCGATTTGTTTTGACAAATTTCACTCGATTTGTTTTGACAAATTTCACTTGTTTTTCCGATATAACTAACTAATTTTATTCTGATGCAATTCAAAAATGTTCTTCCCTCGACGTTCAATTCAACTTCAATCAACAAAATTCAATCCAATTTCATTTAACAAAGTTCAATCCAACTTTATTCAACAATATTCAATCCAACTTCATTTAACAAAGTTCAATCCAACTTTATTCAACAATATTCAATCCAACTTCTTTAAACAAAATTTGATCATTTTTCATCAACAAAATTACTATTTTTGTTTCGATTCCCCCAATATTTTGTCCCTTCCTTCAAAGATTCAAACATTTTTTGAGTGTAGGACTAGGACTTCAATAGCTTTGGCGTCAAAGTCTGCCAATTCTCATTTGATACAATCAACATGGAGTTTATGTTCAAGCAACAAGTTCCTGTACGTCAAAGGGGCACAAAAAAGAAGTTGCATATTAGCTAGTGATGTGTTTCGAACCAGGAGTGCTGCCAGTTTTGACTCGGAAGTTTATCGCTCTTAAAAAGGGTAGGGTGTTTAGAACTTTATGAAAAGACCTAAACAGGGACCAATTTGGCAACACTCGAACTAGTTCGATTTCGAGTTCCATCGATGGTTATAAAAATGGATTTCGAGTTGGCAGTGCTGCCATATTTTATGGTAGATAAGGTCTATTGTTTGTTGATAGTTTAGTTGTGTGTGCCCTAAAGTCTTCTTTCATCCAAGCTGTCTGTCTTCCTTTTTCTGTAACATTGTTGGAACTTTGAGGCCATCATGAGAATCTTTGATCTTTGTTTGCACTATGACACATAAATCTTTGACGCCTCGGGAACAAGACGAAATCTTATGTTTCTTCTCTTTTCCAAAATTAGAGAACAAAATCTGACAATAGGTTTTTGTTGTCCATCTTTTTTTATTCAGCTACTTTCATCTTTTACACTTTTCCATTCGAGTGATCAATAGTGCTAAAGGAATTTGATGCCCTTAGCTAGTCTCTGGCAATATTTTGTATTTCTACAATTCCAGATTAAACTATTGTTAGACTTCTTATGCCAATGTACTGACTGAACATTTGTGTTCTAGATATTTTGTTGAATCTAAAGGCAAGGTGATGGCCGATTTGACCTCAAGCGCCAAATCTGAACTCTATGATCAATATTTGAAGGAGAAGTACAATGGCATTGATCCCAAAGACATCATCTTTGCCATGGCCTTACCGGATCCTGACACAGCTGTCACAAGTTCCGTGATTGCGGGACAAGTTCAAGATCCCGTTAGGGGTCAATTGGGGTACTGTCTAGTCATCACTGCTACAGACAATCCAGATGAAGAATGTGTTCTCGACAATAATGCGTCGTTTCCACAGCCATCACAGCTATTCAAGGCCAAAGAAATGGGTAATGTTTGCTCACGAGTTTTACAGACTTGATTGTTGGTAAGGATCATTCTTTCTTCGAACTAGAAAACTTTGGGACGGATACTCACACTGGCACTTATTATTCGGACACGGAAAAGGGCAAAAAGTTGGATTTGTTTGGATATTTTAGTCTGCATCAAGGGCGAGAAACTTCTATTAATCCTTTAATCGAAGTCACGAAGTCCAAAGAGCTGGAGAATTTTCTTGACAATCTGCCTTGTCAAAAGGCCCGAAGGAATACATTTGCCTGTTTTGTGGATGAAGGTAAGCTTGAATTATCTTTTTGAGGGGGATTTTTGGTGCCGGGGCTGGAAGATTGAGCCTCGCCCGGCCAGCAAAGTTAGCCAGTACAGAGTCCAAATATTTCTAAAAGGCAATTTCAAGTCCGGTATCCAAGTGGTTTCCCTGTCTGTGGGTGCGGATTAACGTCTAAAAGTTTCCTTGAGAAGGGTCGGGGAGGAGAATCGAACCTGAGACCTCTCTCTCTAGAAAGCTGCGCTAACCACGAGACCACGTCTCCTCCCTAAATCCGCTTCCCTTGCGTGTTTAAATCCTGATTCCGCTGTGAACAACGTTTTACTATTTTTGCTACGTTACAGTTCATCTTTTTCTATTCTGTATTGGATTTTCCATTCTTACCACCTTGAGGTGTAAAGCGAGCACCAGCAGTTTGTGATTACTTGGGAGCGTTTTTTTGGTTGGTGACAATGACAAAAAAGTTCACTTTTAAATTTGCCTTTTTCGACAAAACAGTTGATAAATGCCAAAGCAGTAGGATAAAAGTTAATATAGTTGGTTAAATAGGTGAAAATTTACGATTTTATAGTGTATTTTGAACATTTGGAGCTCACTTCAAAGATTTTTCGAAAAGTTTTTGAACACAGTCTCCTCCCACAGACACTTGTGATTTGTAGACAGACACTTGTAGCAAGAATTTAATTATAAATTTGGAGAAGATCAAATTTCTAACACGTAGGGAAATGATTCGTTTTTTCTTGAAATCCATAAAAAATCGAAAAAGTCAGAAAAAATTGAAAACGCAAAGTATTCACGAAAAAAATACAAATTTCCAAAAACAGTGCAGAAGAGTTGGGAAATCGCTCAAAATCACGGAATAATAAGAAATGAGAAAATTGTTATGAATATGAAATATAAGTTAAAATCTTTTTTTCTGCTACCGAATAATTAGATTAATTACACATTGAAAGCATTAAAAGTCCTAAAATCAAGTCGTAAAAAAGTCCAAAATATAAATTTTTCAGTAGGTAACTGTCTAGGTTTGTTGAAAAAATCTACCAGGTTACTTCAAGTGTTCTTGAAGTGATGGAACGAATGCTTTTGAAGCAGCTTGTAATCATCAATTTGAGATATTTCAGTTGAATTAATCGAATTGGATTTAGTAATGTATACTTGATTGATGATATGATAAATGGTTCAGATCGATTTTTCAAATGATTCAAATGTCAACTAGGAGCTTGAATTTAGAATTAGAGCAAATCAATGGGGAGAAATTAATCAACTTGACACTTTGTCCACGTCATTCATGGTCTTAAATTGAACCGGTTGTCACGACCTTGATAACTACGGTACAGTCAGCAAACCTCCAGTTTATCCGAAGGGGAGGGTTAATCAAGTCATCGCTAGGCGACAATTTTTGAAGACTTGGATAACCTCGATAGTGGAGCAAGGATGAAAAAGCTTTTTCTTGAAACTCTCTTTGAGGGAGGGATATTTTGGCAAACAAAGTTTTTGGGGTAGTTTTGACCATTTATTTTATTTCCTATGATTTCTGAGTATTTAACAAAACAGTATTCTACGTTTTCCAGGCCTAAAAAACTGCTATTAAGATTAAAAGCGATTAAAACAAAGCCCAATTGCCGAGCAAACTAATCAAAATAAGAAACGAAAGCAATATTTTCTAGAACAAAAGAAAAATAACCAACTAGGTTGAAAACTTGAATGGATAGCTTCAATTTTTTCGCTGAAAAAATGACAAGTACGTTCTTTCACAACTTTTTGTGATAAAATCTTTTTACTTTTTTTGAACTGGAAAACAAATCCGCATGTTTATGCACCTAATTCAGAAGCGAGAGCACACCAAAATCAAGTCAGATTAACCGGCCTTGAGTATATACTTGTGACAACTCCTGTGTTTGAAACGCAGCAGCTAGAGAGAGTACATACTCAACGAATGCTAATTTGACTTGATTTTGGTATACTCTCACTATTGAATTAAGTGCGTTAACATGCGGCCTAATAATTTCATAACTCGACAGAAACCCAGTGTGAAGCTAAAAATATCGACGTTTCAGATTTTCAGGCTGAATTAAAGATTCCTATCAAGGCCAAACAGAAGGTTGAGAAGATTGCTCCAAGGATAGACAAGCTTTTGAATCCTGAAACAAAGGCCCAATTAGAGGCTGACATTGCCGTGAAAAGGAATCAATCCTTGGCGAATTTCCAAAACCTCAACCTCACCGCGTCATATCGGGATTTTTTTGAAATTCTTTGGTACTCCCAGCTTCCTTGCTTTGATGTCCAAGGTACCACATCCAGGTCAATGGACGAGAAGTCCATGGTGAAGCGTTGCTTGTGGAAAGGCTTCCCGATTAATTGTGCATTGATCTTCAAAACTTTTCCCACTGATCGAGGAATGTGTTGCACCTTCAACATGGAGAAAGCCGAAGTCATGTTTCAAAAGAATAGGTTCCTAAAAAAAGAAAGAAAAGATGAGTTTTTTTCTGAGTAAATACTTGTTTTGTTATCCTTACAGATATTCAAGAATGGTGACGCGAATGCAGGAGAATGATTTCATTGGCAGCTTTGGTAGCTCTGAATTACCTGGGTGGTATACGGAACACCATGAGCCCAAGAGTAAAGCTGGGAAATTCAAAGGACTGACTTTAGTTCTCGATGCTCATACCGATATTGTGTCTGCTGGAACTGTGAGTGAGGACTTCCAAGGCTTCTTGGGCTTGGTGGAGGAGAATTCTCAATTTCCTCTGGTGAAGGAACGAAGTTTCCTCATTCAACCGGGACACACGACATATGCGGCCATTTCAGCCACCGGTATCATTGCGTCGGATTCAATTCAATCCGTGGACCCTTTGACCCGCAATTGCTATTTTCCGAATGAGTTTGAACTGAAAGTTCATAGCAACTACAGTCGAGCCAATTGCATATTGGAATGTTCCATTGACTACGCTCGGAACAATTTGGAAGAAAAATGTATCCCGTGGTAGGGCTTATTAAATTTACTACTTGGGATAATTTTGGACCTGTCTATTTTTTAAAATTCCGGTATTTAAGATTCCAGCTAAACCAATCATGATTTCTTTCTCCGGAACCTAGGTACAATGCATGACTTGTATCAGATTGCTTGTGAGATTTTTTAGTCCGAATTAGCGTTTCAAAGGTTTCTGAATTCACAAGGGCTTTCCAAATGGAAAATTGTAACCACTTTGCATTGTTATTCTCTTCGTGTTAGAGCACTGAAGTTAATTAGGACACATCAACATGATCAGTATGATATACTATTTCGGTAAAAAACAAACCTAATTGATTTGGTCTTGGTGAGTCATGAAAAATAGAAACCCAATTCTGGTGTACAAGGGACTTGCAAACTAAAGTACGGGCCATATGTTTTGTGTTTGGAGATGCTTGCTTGAAGCACATTTTATAATTTGACTTCCATCCTTTATGAGTCTTTTTAACGTTCTCAGGCTTCTAAAATGCCGCCATATGAATGTTAGCTTCTAATGATTGTTTAATCCAAAATTTGGTTAGAAATGCGCTTGGAGGCTTAGAATGGACTTGAATTCAATAATGGAAGCATGTTTGCAACATGCTTTGGTGCATGCAAAACACATGAGCTGAGTACGTCTCTAATGTGTTATAATGGGAAGTGTCCTTTTGGGGAATAAAAGAAGCCAAGAACAACTCTCAACAAATTAAGAGCTTGCTCCATGGAGTAAACTATACACTATTTAGTGTCCTATGCCCCATATTACATAATATCCTGAAGGAATATGTACAATAGGAAACATTTTTAGGTTTGTTACGCTTACCAAGCCCTGGCAAAATGGTTTGATTTGCTACAATACCATGGTTTTGCTTCCACCGATGAAAACCCAACCTAAAAATCCTTACTTAACTATAAATTACAATGCCCCTCCGTGATGAAAATTTTTAGATGGAAAAACCGAGGCAAGCAACTAAACTTTTCTTACATTATAATCACAGGCTAGCTTTGAACTCTTTCTTGTTCAATACTATTGCCAAAGTCTAGAATACGTTAATTGTACACAACCCTGTACACCAATGATTTGTACTCTACCCTATAATTTTCGGCAGGAGCCTTGTTGGACTTGTTTGTCTGTCGGGCATTAAAGCACCCAAGTCGTAAAAGGTTAAATAGAAATGTTCTGATATTTTGGTGCCTTCTTTGCTTCATCATAATACTGCTTGACCCTTTGTATTCGATATCTGTTGGAATTATGGATTCATACTCATACTGGATTGGTTGGAGAATGAGAACAAGCGGTTAAGCAACAAACCGAAAAAGCCACAAAAATATCAGCTATTCGGCTCTTGGCCAGTCTTTTAATTAAGGCCTCTTTGCCTTTGAGCGGGTCGATTCAGATACATATTAACGCCCGTTTAAGGACACGGCACTAATCTTTTTACCTTAGTTTCCCCACAATCCCGGATGTTTGGTTAACAACCAATGATTACCTTGTAACAAAATCACCCATAAACGAATGCAATCAAAAATGAGAATGACTCTCATACATGTTGGAATAGACCCTTTTCAAATCTCAACCTAGAGAGAGAGAGAGAGAGTAGGGAAAATGAATCTATTGGGAAATTTAAACTTAAAGGACGGTTGGAATCAAAAACTTATTGAAAATTTTAGTTATTACGAAAAAAGAGTCCAGTAGCCAAGAGACTGTCTGAAATTGGTAGAACTAATTTCTATGTTGATTTTACGATGTGTTCATGTAATCAATTGTGATTAGGTGGAATGATTTTTCATCGAGACAATAGGGCTAGTTTTTAATGCATTTTTATTATCTAAATCTCATCTAGACGGCAAACAAAATGCGATAGGGTTGCCTATCTTCGATGAAAGGATTTTTCCCGAACATTGTTAAGCGGTGTTAAGATGATTAATGATGTATTTTGGCTTAGGTATTTTCCTACAACGGATGAGAAGGCCAAACCATGCGATCCATGGCTGACCAAACAATTTTTGAGCATCTTGGAACAAATTCCAGATGAGGCTTGTTCCTATTGCTTGCCTGATTGTGAAGGAACCGTTTATCACACTTCGACCACGAGTGCCCCTTTTCGAAGGTGTGATGTGAAGAACTTAGGCAACAGTCAAATGTGTTCGCTGAACTTGAATTCGTTGATCAACCCTCCCATTTGGAGTCACCAAGTACGAAAATATTACGAGGGGTATCCAGAATAAAGGTGGACTGGGCTTATAGCTCGTTTGAATGTGCGATTTTTGGATTTATGTAAAAAAATAAGAATTCGTTCGAAAATATGATTTAATTAGACAAGGTGTGTTGGGTGACCCCTGAACATATACGTAGAAAGTAATCGTCAAGAGCGAGCAATAAGACAAAGTGATGCCCTTTAAAGACGTCTCACATCGCAACTTATCATTTTTTCTCCACAAGTGTTCACATAACATTGATAAATGAGTATGAGCAACATCTTTACTTTGTAGCGTTTAGGGTTTGCCCAACATACCTTGTCTAATTAAATCATAACTTCGAACAAGTTTGTCATACAACAAATTTGGAAAATAGCACCTGCTCACAAGAGATAAATCTTCATTTCGATTTTTAGCATAAACCCGAAACGTACAATTTAACGAATTTGAGGTCCGGTCCATCTATATTCTGGATTCCACACGTATTTCTGTTCATTTCTTGGTATTGAAACTCGTTTTTTTTAGGTGAACAAAGACTATCAAATGCGTTGGGGATTTCAACCCGATTATGCAACTGACGGCATTATGACAAATGAAAGACGTTATGTGTCAAGATCCCCCATCTTCGAGGAACAAGACAGGGAACATGGGGTGTATGATGCTTATGAGAAGGATATTGCTGTGGCTCATTTCTACTTCACCAATCCCACAGTATTCCAATTCACAAGAGATGTGAGTAAAGTACTATTGGTGCCATATGATGAAAAGAGTATTGTCTTGAAAAAGGCTATTGAAATTGTTATGTTTGATATTTGGTTCGGCTCGTGCATTTCGAGAGGGTTCAAATGGAAATGGAGCAAACGAACAACTGACATTTTTTGTCTTCGTTTTGCTTTGTCGGCCACTTTTTGGGTCTTAAAACCTTTGATGATAAAATCTGACAAAAACGATAAAGTTAGTTTTTGTCCAAATACTTGAAAAATTCGAGTGGAGAGAATAAGCCAACATTTTAAAAATCATAAAAATCTCATTTTGAAACCCGTCGAAAGAACACTAGTGCGATTTGTACGAACACAAAGAAACAAGTTTGTTGCTTGAGTATGGAGGGGACCTCTGAAGAAGCTAAAAAGTCCCTAGATCAAAGACGTTTGAAAACCAAGGTCTAAAACAGGCCTAAGGTCTTTAGTTAGCCGTGTTTAGTGTATCTTGTTTACATTTTATATGTAAGTCAATAAACATATTTTGACACAGAGGGACGGGAGAGGGGTCAATTGTTTAATAAGTAATAACAAGCTTGGACCATGAAGGCAACATTTACACGGAGGTATATCCACCGACCCCATCCATACTGAACAAACTGCTTTCTCCTTAAAAGACCAATCGCTTGACCGCTTTGGTTCTGTTGACTCGGAGAAGTTGGCCCTTTATTCTCGTTTTGTTTCTTGCGATATATGCCCTCTAACACGAAAGTCTTGTCCCAATTTTGAACCTAAATATTTTTGTAATGGACCAATAGATTTGACCGACTTAGCATTCAATTTACCCTTAACCACTTCCTGTCCCCTTGTAAAATCCAATTTGGTATACTGGCGACCATTTTGGAGGCTCAAAGATAAGCAATGACTAGGGACGGGCAAAAAGTGCAAATCAAAACAAGCTTTTGGTTATCAAAAGTTGCACAAAAATCAGCCCAAAATCGTAAAATAAAATGCAAAAAAAGGTCAAAAGCGCAAATAAAATTTAAAAAAATCGCAAAACACTGAAATTTCTGAAAGATAAAGCTTTAGATACTTTCTTGTCATCTGCTTGTTATTTTTGATCTTATCTTGAAGAGCAAAATTTTGATATTGAAGTAGTAGTAATCAATACTATGCTAGCCTACGCTGGGAGCCGTAAAATCAGATTTTTTTTTTTTTTGGGGGGGGGGCGGATTTTTCAATACCGCTACAAGGAATGGGATTCCCTGTAAAGAGAGTTAATCATTATCATAGTTTCAATAATTAATGTTTATATGAAATTTGATCTACCAATGGATTCAAATAGATTTAGTTTTCAAATTTGAAAAAATCTTCGAAAAGTAAACATTTTGAAAGAAGAAATAGCTAACTCTCAACAATTTGTTCATTTTAGGCCGAATTCGTAAAAAAATCGTGCAAATAAAGGCGAAATGTGTAAAAAAGCAAATAAATGTGTTTGTGCAAGGACTCTTGAGCAAGGAAGCGACACGACATTTTTGGTCCCCCCAAGTTAGGCCATTGAATGCAAGTCTAGAGATCTCTCAAGACTTTAATTTTCATATTTTTTACCCATCCCAAAAGCATAAAATACATTCATATGATACCATTTTGTATTCCAAAAATGTATTTGAGCTTTGATTTGTTGTATTTTTGGCAAAAAAGTCATGTACAAGTTCAGTTTTGTAAGAATAAAGGTTGAACAAAATATCCCTTTTTTCCTAATTTTTGCCATTTTTCATTAAATAGAATAGGAAATACAATCAACTTCGGATATAAGGGACCCGGATATAAGAGATTTTCGCTTATAAGGGACTGTTTTGGAAGGTCCGGATGATTGATTTCCATGCAATTTTGGTCGGATATAAGGGACAGTTGGATATAAGGGACAAATTTCGGTGGTCCTGCCGGGTCCCTTATATCCGAAGTTGACTGTATATAATTTCAGATTCCATTTGTCTGAACATGAGTTAGGGATGGTATCAAAGTAGTTCACAACTAATATTATTAACAAATACATGACCTAATTTATGTTCTCATTCAGAGTCATAAATGGCATTAGACTTCAAACTTGATGACAAGACTTCGCATTTTTGAAAATTGAACTATGATGCTTGATATGACAACATTCTTGTCTTTTCCAAGATGGTCTTGAGATTTGCAGAACTTTCAATTGGCATGGAGAAAAAGTTGTTTTCAAGAAAATATTTGGTATTGCAATTGTTTCAGTCAATGGGTAAAAGAGACTTCAAATGCTAATATGGGAAGTCTTTGATGCCTGCTTGGATATTTTGTGTTGCTTAATTCACTGGGCACTCTCATGAACTACGTACCTGAGTAGCATTTAAAATGGCAGAAATCCTTTTTCCATGGATGTTGGTTTGTCTTGGTGATGAACCCAGAGGGAACTTTTAGGTTTTGCTCTTAGATAACACTGAAAGAGGTGCTTGTAGTTCTTGTTGTATTATTAACTAGCAATATTTTGTCATAGCTCAACTGTTTTTTCTGAGCAACAAGAACAGTTGCTTTCATGAAATTTAGAGACCACTGGGCATTGACACAATTCCTTGACAAATTGATGGCATTGTACCATTACTTAAATGATTCTTGGTCTGATCATTGAAGCCTCAGTTCAGGAGCTTTTTTCCAACACAAATGAAACCACTGTTTCAAAACCACTCTTTGATGTCCCTCAAGCACCTTAGTTAGTCTTGGCACAATGCAAATACTCATGGTCAAATATCCAAATCAATGTTCAAAGCCAGAGCATGGGGGATTTTGGGCACTATTCGTAAGCAAGGTTGGCTCAAAAAAGGTTCTTTAGAGCCACAGAATCAAAGAGATAATCATGGCAACTTAAAGTTCACCTTTTCCTACCAACAGCATGTGGGTTTTAGATGAGACAACACACAATTTGAAGCTTCTTCTCTTCGTGGCTGTCTGAACTTTCTTTTCCATTGCTTGCAATTAGGCCTAAGTTGGCTGGTAAAGTTTGGTGAATGCAAAAGCTGACCATTCCTTGCTGGAGGGTCCTTGGTTTATGTTACCAAAAATCTTTTTACACTTTTTGCCCGTCCCTAGTAATGACGGAAAATCGCAATTGCTCCGATGAAGAGAGTCGAAACCAATGCTTTTGAATCATGTAATAAAATTTCAACTGGATTCTGGTCGGGGCTCTCCAAGCCAAGACAAAAAAAATGATTGCCGCAAGTTACTGTTTTTTAGCGTGGCTTGAAGCCGGATACACAATCCTCAATTTTGAAAGCTCCCAACATCAAAGCAGTCTTCCTGTTTCAACAATGTTTTTTTTTCACTGTCTCGCCTTTTCTTCTCTTAAACCATACAAAATACATTTTAGAAGCCAGTGGCAGCTCATTCACTGGATATCTGATCGTACAAATCTGTCTGCGCTTCGCAATCAATAAGATTTTGGTTCAAAAATTGATTGCAGCCCAATTTTTTTTCAGTCTTTTTCTCGAGAAAACAGAACTACCATCCTTGTAGTTGATATTTGAAGTTTGAATAATTAAAATCTCCCATTGTTTCTTTTTGTCCAGGCCAGTATGACTACGTTGGATTATGTTTCTCAAATTGGAGGACTCCTGGGCCTTTTCATTGGCTTCAGTGTCATTTCTGGAGCAGAAATCCTCTATTGGCTGACCTTCAGGTTGGCCCGAAATCAAAGAAAGTCGTTGAAAGTCAATCACAATGAGGATGAAGATGACAATGATAGCATTCCGGACATGGCAAATTATTATCCTTTCGAACAACCAATCAAACCTGTGACCACTGGAAATTGAACAAATTTGAATTGATTTGCTTTTATTTTCGAAATACCATTTTCCCCTTCTCATGTTTTATTTTCAAGGAAAGGTTAGGAAAAAGACCTATGAATAGTGCAAGACACAGTGCAATGATTCAACTTATTGCATTGATTTTTAAGGCCAATAAACGATTGTTACGAGATCATAAACCGTCTTATTTTTTAAAAAAATAAAAAAATAACCTAATAAAACACGATGCGACCCAATTTGACCCCTTGATCGCTTTTTTGATGTTATAGATAGGAAAAATATGATAAATTTTAAACGATCGTCGTTTAAAAAAGTAATTATTGAAAGATCGAAGTTTAAAGCATGTGCAGAAAATTGCCAAAATTCACCAAATGGGCGATTTCAAATTGGGGCTAGAGTCAAGAAATCTACCAATTTTTCCTGCCATGTCCAAAAATCGGACGAATTTGACCCAAACGTTGAAAAACATTGCTTAAATATAAAATAATGAGATCAGCAAATTTGGTGAAAACGACAGCGAAGCCAGAAATATCCTTAATGAATGAAATGAGACGACTCAAATTTTGTTTTTGTCAAAAGATTCGTAAAACATTGTCGCTGATAAATATCAGAGATAGATACTGATAAATTTTAATCACAATTACGAGCTATCAAATCAAATCCAAGTCTATAGAAAAAATGTTAAAGAAGAAAGATATTTATTATAAGCTTCAACTCAACCATTAATATGGAAGTCATTGAGCAAACTGACACTTTTTTGTTAGAATTATTGTTTTCCCGCTTTACCACTAGAAATAAATCTTCGCTAAAAATGTCGCTGTTCTAAATATGACCACATGGGGAAATGTCCTCACGATAAAAAACACGATATAATATACAGTGCGTATAATGTGTTTATATTTAATGTATAAAGTATAGTATACACTCTGTAGTAAAAATCTAAACCAATACCAAAGCAAAATGTGTGGGTATAGTTTTCAGGTCAGCTCTTACGAAATTACAGGTGACGAAAGTCCAGGCCATCCAAAGGCACCTTTCATTACTCTGTTTGTATTTAATGCTCAATGTGTGATCTGTGTGAAAAAAAATCAATATCGTTCGTTTGGCTCACTCCCCACTACATAACAAAAGTCGACGTATTTCATGTGACTTGCTAAATTGATTTCCGCCTTCGCTCAACGTTGCTCATTGTTGTGCGAGCTTGAAATTGAAATTGAACGCGAAAAAAGCCGATCAAAAGCAGTTGACTCTCACAACACGGGCGGTATTGAAGGCCAAGAAAAAGACAACAGGGCAGTAATGAAGGCCAAAAAAGAGCAGCCGCGGGCATTCTTGAAGGTCGGAAAATCGTATCGGGCAATAATGAAGGTCGGAAAAAGGCGACGCGCAGTCTCGAATTCTGATTCCGAAGAAAGCAAGACGAGAATGACGACGTTCACAAACCGGTTTATGAGCTGAGTCAACCACAAGAACAAAACTTGAAAATACGTTGCCGTCTCAATTTTTACGAAGTATTCAAGAGTTAAACAAAATCATCCCACAGCAACACTTTTCTTGCACAATCTATAGTGACTCAAAACATTCTTAACTTTCAAACTATGAAATTGAACCAATCTGTTCTGTAAATCTAATTGGGATTTTTAAGCAAGATTCCTAACCAAAATTTGGAAGTACGAGTTAAATTGAAAATCTAAAAAGGAGACTTTGTGCACTTCCAAAGACCTGACACTTGCCAAATACTTGTTTTTGGTCTTGAAAGAACATTTTAGAATGTTGAAAATCAAAAGTCTTATTTTCAAAAACTTAATATTACAAGGTACGTACTCCTTACATTGTATTTGTTTGATTTGTAAGTTGGTTTCAAATCCGTGTAGAAAAGCTGATTCATCCATCCGATGCAAACATCATTCTTGCCTCTAAATTGAAAAATCGAAATATGCGCAAATTGATTTCTCTCGATCACATCAATACGACCAAGCAATCGTCATTTATCATAAAATTGTTCGATTTAAGATTTACTTTAAAAAATGTTTATTAATAGTTGTACAGACATCTTTCATGTGTCGTGAAACCCTGATCTAATTGCTTCACAACATTTGAAATTGAAGTATGATAATGTCCTAATGATCCATGTGCCCCCGTGTTTTTAATCCATTGCAAAACAATCAAAATCTTTCGAGTAATCTTTCGTGCCAGCTCCCTTCCCAAATGCCGCTTTGTTCAAGAGCCGGCTAGACTGCCCTTGATTTAAACCAAATAGTCACTTACCTGATACAGTTGCTTGTGCTTTCAAAAACTATTAATCTCACACGAAAACCTGAACAGTCCATCCCCCGCTCACACAGACGTTGCTTCAAGACTGACAATCAGCTAACCAGTAGTGATGGGAGGCAAACAGGAGCTTGGGCAAGCGGTCCGGTACAGTACCTTGGACTTGCCGAAACTTGGGTCTACTTGGGTGCCTGTACAAGTATTTTTCCCACCTTACAGGTTTGCCAAATTTGCTAGGAATGAAGACTAAACCTTCGGAATCAGAATTACAATTAACCAGAAAGTTTCAGCGAAATAGGGCCCATGCCCTTGTTAGGATGGATTTTTAGATGAAAATACACAATTCAAAGCTTTTGTATCGAGAAATGCAAAAGCTTTTGAGAATATTTCAAAAAGAAAAAAAAGAGTTGGCATCTTATATTTTTTTCTAGCAACTCTGAGTGACCGAGCTTGTTCCCAAGTGTGACTGTTAAATCTCATTCTTGATTGGCCCGAAAAGTGTATTCATGTGTGGCTTAGAACGGAAACTAAAGAAAAAACATGGTTTTGCATATGCTATCCAAATCAAAATATTTTTTGTTTCACTTCCACTGTTTATTGCTAAATTATTAAGGTCAAAAGATCATTGAAAATGCAACTTGACATTCTTTTCTTCTAAGTCACACTGCAAGCATCTTAACTCTTCTAAGAGCAACTGCCGGCAACTGCATCTTCCAATGTTCCTTGAGCTTGCCAAGTGTATTGGTGTATTGCCCAAGTAATGCTTGTCAACAACTTGTGCTTGGGGTGTCTGTGATGACTCATTACTTGCCCAAGTCACATCACTACTAACCAGTAACAAATAACATGTACCAGTGTGACGATTACAGTGCATTTTAAGGGGACCAACCCATTTATTGATAGTCCTTTAAGTCTACATGAGTGAGCCAAACGAACGATATTGTCAATACCCCGAGTTTGAGAACGTCGAATTCAAGATCTAAGTGAAGACGGCTTCCGCTCTCGAGCTCGTCTTTCGGGTGACCAGTTCTCGGGCTAAAGCCCTCGAACTGGTCACCCTTCAGACGAGCTCTTGAGCGGGCCGTCTTCACTAGTGATGGGAGGCAAACAGGAAATTGGGCAAGCAGTCCGGTACAGTGCCTTGGACTTGCCTGGGTATTGAGCGCACTTGGGTTTGTGTACAAGTGCCCAAAATGAAAAGTAGTGTTGCTGAATCTA
>CM021317.1:3089772-3106332 GCA_010645155.1 Tigriopus japonicus | reverse complement strand
GCAACTGCATCTACCACCATGTCTTGAGCTTGCCAAGTGTATTGGTGTATTGCCCAAGTAATGCTTGTCAACAACTTGGTCTTGGGTGTTTGTGATGACTCATTACTTGCCCAAGTCACATCACTAGTCTTCACTTAGATCTTGAATTCGACGTTCTCAAACTCGGGGTATTCACTCAAAACCAATACCATAAAAAAATGTGTGGGTTTTACACCCTTTCTAGAAAGAAGGGTGTAATTTTGACTTCAGAGGAATGAGAGAACACCCTCCTCCATGATCCGCCGGATCCAGGATGGGTTGGGACCCAAACAATATTGGGAATGACTTCCTGGGGCTTTGCCTTGCCATATACATTATGTGATCCAACCGGTAAAACTTAGGGTCCCATGGGACAATCTTCAACCATGGAACGTACCAAGGTCCGTTGGTTCACCCCTTGGCTAGCTCCAGGGCTGCGTGGGTCTGTGACCATCTTTACTGTGACTTTTTTATCGTGACCTTTTTACATTGTGAATTATTTATCGCGCACCACCTGCCAATTTGAATAACAATAAAACTTCTTGGGCACGTGACCTCCTGTCTACGCTTTGCTTCTCCCATTATACTAAGGTGCTCAATTCACGGGCATTAGCAGTGGTGCCATTTTTTTTTTTTTTTGGAAAATACCCCAGCCAATTCGGAAATTACGCCAGAAAGTACCCCAAAATTTTCCCATGAAATGAAAAGTTACCCAATTTGGGGGCAAAATTACCCCAACAGTTGGACGGGTCATGGACACAAATTAATCTAATAAATACATAGAAAAGGCCACAACATTATTACAACTCATGCATGACTACAGGGCTGATTTTTTTTTGGTGAAAACGGTGGCCATTTGAAATTTTTTTTGGAGAAAAGAACTGTATTCCGTTCCATTTTTCGAGGAACAGCTAATGCCCTAGCAATTTTTAAAACGCTACGACGCAGTGACAACGTGCCGAAATTTTAGGCACCCTGTACATTGATTGGGGTCAGGATAAATTAAGCGCTGGGATGAAATAAGTTTAGTGTCCTAGGCCAACTGCAGTTTGTTACGAGGTGTTCGATCATGAGGATTACTTTGTTTGTCTTGTATTTGACTTTAACGTTCTCTCAAGCCAAACCTCGGGCCAACGTAGTTATTACGGGAACCACGACAAAGCCAAATTTCAAACGATCCGAGGGAGAAAGTATGTCAAGTTATTTTTAGATTTTCAATTGTCTAAGTCTGGTAATTTTCGGGAAGCCTCATTTGCCCAAAAGAATACCCATGGGCATTTTCCGACGGGACCAAGTGTTGTGCTTCATTCCAAAAATCTGAAACCGCCGATCTTCAATTCGAGGATTCTGAATGTACAAATAACTGGGTTAAATGCCAAGCCAAACTGCCCAGAAAATGTGTCTCCTTGTTACAACCTGGTATTATAAAAAGACTGTCTCGTTCCGAAATTTTACAAATAGAAATTTCACAAACACCAATTGGAATCTTTCTCTAGTAACTTGTCCAAATTCACATCCAATCAGTTTGGGAGTAGGATGTTGTGCCTCTGATCTCGCAATATTTGATCCTCTGTTTGATGAGAGATGCTTGGCTCAAAAACTGGAACCATACACGTCATTATTGAAATGTTGTGGGGATTTTCTGCCCATTTCCACATGTTCCGACAAACGCCAGAGATGTCTCACTAATTGTAAGTCTTGCTAGAAATTTGAATGAAAAAGTTTATGGAAGGGGTTTCCTTGTGCAATGTAGCAGTTTAGATTAAAGTTTCCTTTTTCTTTTCCGTGGCGACAAACGGAACAATAAATTGAGGAGGCATTGTGCTGTCTACCACCTCTTCTCCACGACAATAAAAATGATAACAAATTCCATTGAATTTTTAAACCCAAAATTATGAGTCATTCTTACCTTGGGATGATGTGACGAATCAAATTACATTTTTAATTGTGTATTTGGCAGTCTAGGCAAACTTTTAGGCAAGGCAGTTGTAACGAAAATAAAGTGATTCGTTCCTTTTTTGGCAAAAGGAACTGTATTGCCATTACATTTCAAAAATGCTGTACAATCGAATCTCATTTTAAGCCACTTTTTTGTCAGCGGCAAAATGTTGCTGATATCAAGATTTTTCTTACATTGAGACTCAGACAATTGGCTCAAGAAACGACAACAAATTCAAGAAACTACTAATGGAGTTTACCTCACCTCCATATAACATTATAAGCTTTCTTTTAAAAAAAAATCTGACAATGACTAAAACAAAAATTAGCTTTTAAAAAATAGTCATTAGAATACCTAAATTGACATTACAAGCGCATGCATTCATATCTCCATTACAAAGCTTAAGAACTTGTTTCTATCTTAGTATGAAAGAAAAAAATAAAAGAAACAATAACAATTTTGACATCATGATTGGCAAATTATTGAACTTAAACACGGACAAACAACTTTTTAAAAAAATTGAGCCTTACACGCTTTCAAACTAATGAAGTCTTTTTGTTATTTTTTTTGGGAGTATCTCAACTGCAAATCTTCTTTTCTCAGTTTGTCCTAAAATTACCTCAATCTTGAGAGACTTTCTTTGGTTGACAAGACATTTCCTTGGGCTGCTTATTTTCCACTAGATTTTTCAATGACAGACACAGAAATTTGTTCCACTCTCAAACATTGCAGATTTTTTGGTAAAACTAATTTGTGCTTATATTTCTTTTAATCGTCGATAAATTATTTTTTAAACTTAATGTCTTGAAAATAGTTCTGGTTGAGTGGCATTTTGGATTTTTTTTAGTGATTTAAGGGTTCAAAATGCAATTTTTCGTTCTTTTGACTCAAACTTGAAAAGCACAAGTTTTTTGGCAAAAAGCGTAAGGCGCGACAGCCCAAATAAGTGCGCAAAGAGGGCCCCAAAGAACGCAAGATTTGCGCAAAAGCGCAAGATCTGGAAGCAATGCATTGATCCTTTAAGTGGCATTGAATTTAAAAATTGAATTTAAGAATTTCTTCGGTTTTTTTTTGCGCTGCGACCAATTTAAGAAGAGAGGTAGGCCAAAATTTTGAGAATGTTTCTTATATTAGGGATAACCTATATAATAGTATAAATACTGGATACGAGCTCGCGGAATTTCTCCCTCACGCAACCTCCGGTATGAGGCCGACAAACAAGAAGGTTGTTCGGAAACAAGAAGTACAAACGGCCATGTTGGGAGCGGAAAATCAAACGGAAATCGACCAAAATTCCAAAAGATAGTGCGCCAATCGGTATTCCCTGTGTTTCAAGCGGGTCCAGCCAAGTCCTAGCCTTGGTAAAAGTCAACGCCATGCCCAAAAATCAGTCCGATGTTGGTGTTTCAAAGACATCCAAGTTCAGCCATGAAAGAGTGAATAATTAATTGATGGACTAATTACTTGAATTATCAACAACAAAATAACGTTTTTTTCTGAGCTCATCTATTATCTGACTTGAACGTCTTATTAGTATCTTTGAATTTACAATTGAACCCATCCATCAATATTTAAGGTATTATCCTGAACTTAATTAACACATGCCAAACTTTGAATGATATCAAGGTTGTTATAGCTTGTGTCACCTTGGCCAGGAACCCCTGAAAGGGGTGGACACGAACTCCGATTTTTGAAAAAATGATATGAGGCCGAGGCTATATTTTGACACAACCTCATTTATTCCTTATTAACGGCTAAAACTGTTGAACATGCGTCTTGAAAGAATTCACGCAAACTTTTTGTGGTAATATTTGTGGACTGGATGTTCTTCACCTCGTATTTAGAAGTCCTAGCACTCTTTTTACTCGTCTCATGAACTTTTGACATTCAGCTCTCCAAAGGATTTTAGTCCCCATAACAATGAGGAAAATACGTAGATGGAATCTTGCTTCACCCATTAGTCCAACTTCAGTGAAACAATGCTAAACAGAAGTATCTGTGGTGGTATCTGGAGTGTTACTCCTCTTCCATCCTCGTCAACACCTCCACAACGCAGGAACCATTTCCATAGGAAAATGAAAGAACAAGAATGATCTCATTTTGAAAGAAGATGGAGTCCAAGTCGGAGATGTTGTTGGCTATAACTATTGAAGGGCACTTTTGACGGTTCTGGATCAGATCAGTCATCTGATCCGGATTGGAAAAGGAACAAAGGCAATCACAACGTCCTTGAGTTTCAAAACAAAGAAGGAAAACTATCGTCCTATTTCGCTTACCTGTGTTATAGGGAAGGTCCTCGAAACCATCATCAAACGTCATCTATATACATTTCTTGAAGAACAACAAATTATACCTAAGAACCAGCATGGTTTTATGCCACGCAGGAGCTGCACTTCGAATCTAATCCAATTCTTTGACCAAGCTACCAAAATAGTGGATGATGGTGATCCGGTGGACGTGATTTATTTTGATTTTGAGAAGGCCTTTGACCTTGTGCCGCACGACAAACTAATTGACAAAATAGCCAGGGTTGGCCTGCACGGAAGGCTTCTTTCGTGGATAAAGGCTTGGTTAACAGGACGCTCCCATAGGGTAGTTCTAAATGGTCAAGCTTCCAACTGGCAACCTGTTACGAGTGGAGTGGTTCAAGGGAGTGTTATTGGCCCTTTACTTTTCCTGATCTACGTCTCTGATCTCCCAACCATGGTCGAAAGCCCTACATTCCTGAGTATGTTCGCGGACGACACCAAGATTGGAAGGGCCATAAGCAATTCAAAGAAAGATATTAAAGCACTACAAGAAGATATTAACCGATTAGCCTCTTGGGCATCAGAAAATGGCATGAGTTTTAACGTCGGAAAATGCAAGTCGCTACACCTTGGAGCAAGAAACCCCCAACACAATTACACTATCAACTCATTGCCCATCAAAAATGAATCCACCCACAAAGACCTCGGAATAAGCATCTCAGAAGACCTAAAACCATCTGCCCATATCAGTAGCATCGCAAAGAAAGCCAACTCTGTCCTAGGCCAGATTAAGAGAACTTTCTCAGTGAGATCAAAGCAGGTCATCTTGGACCTTTATCGTAATTTCGTCAGGCCTCATTTAGAATTTGCCGTGCAAGCATGGAATCCCTGGTTAGCTAAAGATATTGCAATCCTAGAAAAAGTCCAAAAACGTGCAACCAAACTGGCCAGTGGTAGCTCTACTCACTATGAAGAACGGCTCGATGAAATGGGACTGACAACGCTGCACGTGCGTAGAATGAGGGGCGATGCCATCCAAATCTTTAAAATAATGAAGAACATAGACCACCTGAAACCTGAGGACCACTTCACGCACGTTGAACACAACATCCAGACAAGACAACAAGCCATGAACAACTTAGCCATCCCAGAAACTAGGTTGGACATGAGGAAATATTTTTTCACACTTCGAGCGATCAAAGTGTGGAATTCATTACCAATTCAAGCTAGAAAATGTACCTCAGTGCAGCAGTTTAAATGTTGGTTCGACGACAACATCTGAAAATCGAGAAATGGTGACCATGAGGGACGGGATAAAATGAAAAAAAAAAAAATCAACTTTGTAGCACCCACACTTTTATCTCCCAAATGACCACTATTGGTCCCTGGAGATCAAATATACATTATATCACATTACATCACATTATATCACGTTACATTTTGGGATTTTTTAATGGCAATTGGTCAGATTTCGTTAACGTAATACCATTAACATTGCTTGAAAAGAGTCAAAAATTTCATAGCATTTCAGAAAAGAGTCCGAAAGATTTTGTTATTTTGCATCAATTTCAATTTTGTTCACAAATTACAAAACTAAAACGCGTTCTAAGTGCTACAAATAAAAAATATGAAGGAAAGTCAACATGGTGGCATTCCGTTTCTCTTCGAGAACTTTTGTCATGAAATGTGTATCAAAAGAGCACTTGAAATGAAAGTTGATAAACAAAACTGAAGAATTGACCATTTGAGGTGCTCCTTGAAGATTACTTCAGCATGATTGACTATTTATGTATTTAGTGTCGTTAGTAAAAAGAAATTTGGCGAAAATCTGGCGATTTTTCAAATGAAGTGGCGAATTCTGGCGAATTTCGGTGGCAAATCTAGCGATAAGAGCCGTCGAAGACCTGGCAACCCTGATTTTGAGATCGCTTGAGACGGCCATGTACACGGCAAATGTAGAGCATCCTGTTGGAGGGTAGTGGCGTTGAGGTAGTGGAGCGAGTTAGGAGGTAAGGTGCGAGAAGAGGCGGCAAGGAGGTGATCCGGGAAAGCGGTGGCGTGTACATGATAGTGTAGGAGGCACAGAGTCATGAAAGGGATTTTATGTTGTAGCCGAAAGGATTGTAGGTAGTAGGAGGCAAGGAATTGGGAGAGGTGGCGTCGAATTATGAGGCTCCGGGTACACGATAGCGTGTTGCCAAAGATGAGGAATCAAATGATCTTTGATCAATGATGATCAAAGATTGAGATGAGGAACCCATCGTAGAGGAGCAAGATGCGTACAACGTAGAAGAGGGGCAATTAATGCCAAAATCGTAAGTCCGGATTGGAAGCGGGTTTCCCAAGAGCGCGAGTCCAATTGGACCGAGGCTAGTTGCCGAGCGCAAATCCGGAGAAGACGGCATGATGCCGAGAGCGTCGTGAGGGGGCCGAAGAGAGGTGTGAGGGTCCGCAATCCACGTGGCGTGTTGCCAGAAATCGGAGGAGGTAGAACAAGAGAAAACGTAGGGCGCGCGGTAAATAGGTCACAAGGTAAAAAGGTCACGGTAAAACGGTCACAGTAAAAAGGTCACCGTAAAACGGTCACGGTAAATAGGTCACAAGGTAAATAGGTCACGGTAAAAAGGTCACAAGGTAAATAGGTCACGGTAGAAAAGTCACACGGTAAAGAGGTCACGGTAGAAAGGTCACACGGTAAAGAGGTCACAGTAAAAAGGTCACAAGGTAAAAAGGTCACGGTAAAAAGATCACAGTATATAGGTCACGGTAAAAAAGTCACAAGGTAAGGAATTCAAAAGCAGAAAAAGGCACAATGAGACATCAAATTGAAATGATTTTAAAAAATGTTGTTGAGCACATGGATTGTATGCCATACAATCCATGTGCAGTTGCCAGTACCGTTTTGATTCTTTAAATCTTCTCGTGTTTTGACAAAAAAAAATTCGTCATAACATACAATGGCTATTCTAGCTTTGATTGTTTAATAGGCTTTTTTGACAGATTCCGGCGTCTGAGGATGAGGTTCTAGGCCTCGGCAATCCTCTCTCAAGAGATCTTGACATTTGGTAACCTCGGCTTGGTACCCTCAGTCTCAACTATTGACCACACAAACAAGTCCAGGGCTTTCAGGTTCTGGGAGGACGGGGGCTACTTAAATTTGGCCTAGTAGCCGTCTATATCACCGGTTCCTAAACTAGGGGTCGTGAAGGATTTTTGAAAATTGATAAAATAGGTGAACTTGCCCAGATATAGTGCTTGTTAATGATTTTGAATTTTACCTATCAGTCCTTCTTAACTATGCTCCAAAACAATATTATTGTTTTTGAAAACCAAGAAACCTACACTGAAGGTGTAACGTGCCACAAGACGAAGTTTTAGAGGAAAACATAGATTTACCTAAATTTCCAGGATTGATCAACTAAATTTTCAATCGTCACTCACCTTTGTGCTTTCAATTCCATTGCTTGGATTGGTATCTTTAAAGCAGAATCTCAGCAGAGTCCTTGTTATTCTATTTTGAATTGTTATTAAATTGAGTTGAGACCACGCCAACCTTGATTTTTGGTTGTTGACTTTTGAAGATTAACAATTACAAATTACCTATAACCTATACCTTTGTTAAGGGACTCTCCTTGTTATTTGATTTAGTGAATTATTTGTTATTTGTTGCTGTTTAGTGTTACACTGCCGTTTCCTTAACGTCCAGTAAAGCCCATGATTAATAAATCGTCTCAACCGCAGTGAAAGTACGATGTTCAGCCCAAACATTATGCGTTTGCAATGATTGCAAGACCTTTTTTTCATGTGACCTTTTTACCGTGACCTATTTACTGTGTGTCCTTTTACTGTGACCTATTCACCTTGTGACCTTTTTACTGTGACCTATTTATGTATGTATGTATGTCTGTTTATTGCGATGCATTGACATCAATATCGTCACAAAAATTAAGTTGCAGGTGGTAGGGGCTTAAAACCTTATGGCAAATCTTACAAAGGCATGCTTCTGTTGTATTTAGATGGTACGATTGGAGTTTGCAGAGGTCTGAGTGGTTCAAATCGAAAATTTCCCGGCAAACCTCTGATCTATGTTTTGGATTGCAAGGGATTGAGTTGACTGTCCTGCTCCTCCAAAACCAAGTCGGGACATTCTGCACAATGTTGAGCTCAGAGATTGGGGGAAATTGGTTAAACATTGTGAGCTTGGTACTTTCCAAGTTCCCAAATTCTCCCCATGATCCGACTCGGTCAGGCAGAATTCCCTTCAACCACTCGTCCAAAGGCCTTGTTTCAGTTAGGAAGTATGTGATGGCGTTATTACTCCCGTAAGGTACCCCTAGATACCTTTTCAGGTACTTGGTTAGAGAAGTGTTAATGTCCTTCAATGCTGAGACCAACAGCGAGCCTTTTTATTCATTTACATCATTTTAATCATTTATCGTGTGACCTTTTTACTGTGACCTATTTACCGCGTGACTTTTTCATTGGGTCCTATTTACCGTGTGACCTTTCTACCGTGACCTATTTACCTAGTGACCTTTTTACTGTGACCTATTTACCGTGAGACCTTTTTACCGTGACCTATTTACCCCGTGACCTTTTTATTGTGACCTACTTACCTGTGACCGTTTTGCTTGTGACCTTTTACCTACAATCAAACGTAGGAGGGACCCGGAACCGAACCAGAGATAGTAGAGGGGTGGTTAGTCAGGGCCATACGAGGGTCACCTGAATGGACCACCACCAGTCCCATGGTATCTCTCTTCATGAAGGCTCATCTCTATGGGCCAATTTTTGGCCTCAGGGATCTGGTCTGTCATTTTGTGGTAGGCATGATTGAACACGCCAAGGCAGACATGGAGCCATGGGATGCACAAGAGGTCAAGGACTTCCATTTCATGATTTCTCCCGACTGAAATGAGTGCAGGATTCATCACTGACTGATGATCATTGGGGTTAGCCTTGGGAGTGGCGATGAATTGCTGGCTGGCTTTGGTGAGACTTCCCAAGGTGCGCAACTCTTACTTCTCTTTATTCCACTTAGCATTTGCCCAATAGCAGTAGGCGCATGGGTAGGTGCTTTTGTGATTTCCCATGCCACACACAAGGTTCATGCTCTTCATATCTTGGGCAAAAAATTCTGACAATTCGGGATTTGGCTTCAAATTGATCTTCTCCAACAACACCTTGATACTCTGGTAGGACTCCTTGGTTGGTGAAATTGCCAGAATGAATGTTCTCTTTACTCCGGATGCTTTGAAGATTCCAGAGTCTTGCTCTTTGTCCTTGTTGATCAAATTGCCACCGACCCTATCACATAAAAAATAAGTTTGATGAGTTTACTTAACTTTATAATTAGGGAAAGGAAGTTAAGACGAATAAACCTATCAAATTAGACAAAGAGAGACGAATAAAATTGCCTGATTAGACGAGAAAAGACGAATAAAATTGACCGATTAAACGAAAAAAGACGAATAAAAGTTCCTATAAGACGAAAAAAAACGAAAATATTTACTTTTAAGACGTAAATAATCGAGTAAACTATCCAAAAAGACAAATAAAACTGACTTATAAGAAAGAAGACAAATTAAGTGCACGTACAGACGAAAAAAGACGCTTAAAACTGCTCCCACAAAATAGACGAAATGTAGAGTACGTCCCTATTGACGGGGAGAAATCTGCCTGCTTGTGTAATTCGTTTGAAGTTCCAGTTCCTATTTGTAATTATAAAAAATTATATACAACAATAATTACCTTCAAAAATCCACGGCCTTCATCGATTGACAGTCTCAGGAAGACACTGGACTTTTCACAGCCACGATCCTGGAGAATGCAGTCCAAAAACAAAGAGGTATCCTTGCAGTACACAACGGGAACAGATTTTCCATCAATGACCTCATTGGACACGGTAAAATGGTCGGCATAGCGCTTCTTCATGAATATCAGGTCAGGTCTCAGATTGGACTCCACAGTCACATCATGCCTGATAGCTTTGGCGAAGGTCATCATAACTTTCGAACTAACCCCAGTTTCTACTTGGGCTCTTTTGTATGCCTCAATGGAAACCATTTGTTGACTCTTCTTCTCCATTTTGACATACTTGTAATCCTTTCGAATCACAGTCTTTGGTCGGGATCCTGCTGTTGCAAGTGTCATAGGGATATTGTTTAGTTCTTTTTCTGTCAGATTCTCAGCAGCCAAAATCTCGATGTCACGTGGTCTCACTAGCTTCTTCAAGTTGTCCCGGCAATTGGCTGGACTACAAGTGTGATGGAGATCAGGGACAATTTCCCCAAAGCAGGTAAAGCAGAGGAGCCTGTGGATGGGCTTGGAAGCTGGTTCTGTGGCCTTGGGAACCGGTCCTGGCTTGTGCTTCTTCAGACGTCCTCGGGCCCACGTCAAGTTTGAGCACCGGTAGGTTTTGCACAATAGACATTGACACTTCAAAGGATTGCTTATGGTCTCTCTTACTGATCAATAATAAGCCATGGGTGTGTAGTCTGGCATCTCGGGAACAACAAGTGTGAAATCACCCAAAATGTACTTGGCTATTTTGAGGCCACAGGTGTTGCAAAGTCCTTGAGGGAGACGGGGATCTCTGATGGAGTAATTTTCCACAGATAAGTTGCCAGTAGTGTCCTCAAAGTTGTTGGAGTTGATGACAATCGAAGCTTTGTCCAGGCAGATGATGCAAAGCCCACACCTGGCTCTATCATGGTAGTTCATGTTGCAAGTCTTGATTGATGTTACTTAGCTTTTTCAAGTTTGTTTACAAGTTTGTTGTGTTTTGCTAGCTTCATTTTTAGTCCTACGCAGGCTGCATCTAGGCCGGATTGGCAGCATACTTTAACCCCTAATATGTCTCATATATGCCCAGTAACCTAAGGTGATTTTGCATGGGCTGAAATGCTTGAGGTCCCACGCATCCAACAGTACCCTTGTATGCATCCAAATAATTCATACACCAGATTTTTCGGTTGGTCCAGCTGTGAGAAGGCAAGAGGGGCCGTCAACCAAATCAGAGCGACCAATTTCAGACCTTAAAAAAGGAGTTGGGGAAGGTTTCAGACTTGTGGACTTTTAAACACCATTGTGACAAACCAATGCAATTTTGGTGCATTACAAGAACACAACATTTGAAGTTAGAATAAATGACTCTAGAATGAACCGAAAAGGAAACACCAAATACTGATAAAACTTGCATAAAAAGCGAAAGAAGTTACTACATAGACCGGTTCTCTTAATGCTGTGTACACACCACGTTTTGAATCGCGAGACTCTATATACAAAACACTGAGCGCCTCTTACCGGGACGCTAGAGGCTTAAAAAATACAAATACAATGTCCTCCTTTTGGTATTGGAAATTCAGCTGGTTCCGAAAAGCAAACTTTTCAGAAATAGAAAATCACAAATACATGTTATTGTAATTTCAATGACAATTACATGTAATTGAGAATGATTAGAGTACAGAGAGAATTGAGTATGTATTGAGAATTAAAAATGTAAATGAGATGGAAGAATTGGAATTGACATGTAATTGTAATTGAAGTCAATTACAATTTCGGATAATGTAATCGTAATTGTAATTAATAACATTTCATGATGAAGTAATTGAAATTAATTAAATTTCTTCAAGTAATTGACCCAACTCAAGAGAGCTTAGGATAGTAGTAGAATTGGATATATTTGGTATTTAGATCTTTAAAAAACTGTCTTGAGTCACTTGTCACTTTCACTGTAGAGTTCTTAACTTGAAAAAAATGTTTTGGAGCATTGTTGGGAAGGTTTTATTGGAATCAATATTCAAAATTATTTATGAACTTTGTAATTTGACCTATTTGACCTATTTGACCATTCAAAAAAATCCTTCAAGTCCCTTTTAAGGAACCCTGGCCCCAAGTTTAAAAACCGGTGCTGTAGGTGATAATACTTTAATTCTAATGACTTACATTTTTCAAATAACTGACCTAAATCTGCTTAAGGCAACTAGGGGACTGAATTATTGTTCATTTATAGTATAATGCATGTACGTTAATAACGTGTTTTTTCCTTTTCAGATGAAATACCTATACAAAGACCAAACAAAACAATTATAGAAGAAGGACAAAATTATGGCCCACGCTTTGCAGCCTTAAGGGTCATACAAGATGATGTGTGCGACACCCACAACTTTATTTGGGTACCAGTAAGGAATAGAAGTGCGTCTGTCAGTGGACACTTCATCATGGATCTTGGAGTTCATCAACCTGTCCAAAAATTCACCATTCGAAACAGTGGCAATCAAGGGACTAATTCGTGAGTTTTTTAGCGTCTTCTCCTTTCAAATGGGATGCAATACAAAAGATTATTGGTACACATGAGGAGAAGGCTGTAGATAGGTTGCTCATTTAATAAAATCAGTTTAAAGCCGATCATGATTATCACGTAGCTCCTTGATGCTAAGTTGCCAGGAAACAAGCATTCCCTCTTTATTTCTTCCATGTGTACTGAAACCTGTCTAGTCAACTTTTTTATTTTTTATTTGCTTTAACATAACCAAGTGTCTCAATAAAAAAGTTTTCTGTTCTTCCCAAGTTTTGGTTATTTGGGGAGATTTTGGTGACAATAATCTTTTGAGGCATTTTTTACAAAAAAACCTTCTGGAAGTAAATTCTTTGCTTTTATTTTTTTGATAGTCCTATTGTATTGGCGTGATCTTTTAGTTTAAGAAACTTGCCCCAAAAAAAACACATTTTTACTTCTCTTAAGTTTTGCTCAAGTCTATCTAGGGCTGGTTTTTGTTCATGAAGTTTTATTGTTCCTTTCAATTTCTCACAAACATATATTTTCATAGTAACTATTTACAAACATATTGGGGATTTGGGTTCAATCCTGTGTACTGTAGTGATCTCCAGTATTTCGAAGAGTGTGGAAATCTAACAAGATGGCAACATAATGGCTCGAATTCAATAAGACATATACTTAGGGTTTTCGATCAAAGTAATTAGGGAAATTTGATGCCTCAGAAAAAAATTGATTTTCATTCGTCCCTAAATGTAATACAATTCTTTAAGCTAAGCTCATTTTTATGTATAGCAAAAAAGGAAATCCAGAGATATTGAAATAACTTTCAGGAGGCTGTAATACACAATTGAATAGGAGTTCAATTCAAATTCGTGTTACGCTAGTTAATACGAACGTATCCCTAGCTTCTTTGTTTCCACTGAACTTGCCTCAAAAAATCCCCAAATATGCCTTACAGATAAGAAAAATTACATTTCGGCCATTTTAGATAGGGTCGACCAGAAAAGTTAAACCTGCACAAAAGGTGGGTTTCGCCAAGTTTCAAAGAAGAACACTGACCTCTTATTCGCACATTTTTTCGTGACTGTAATGACATCTCGTGGCACTTTGATGACACGGGCGTCGATATAAACAGTGATAAAACTCTGACTTGACGACATTTAAAAATTCTTTAAAAGGACGCCTATAACAGTCTTTGGAGAAAATCATTGACAGGAAGAACCATGGTACCCCTAGGAAGGTGCTCACTTACTTTTTAATGTGTACATGTTAATCCCGTCCACTGATGAAGCTTTTTTGTGTTCAAAGCCAAAGCTGAGATTAGTGCTCTGCGCATTATATTTCATATTTTGATGAAATACTACGAGAAAGATATTTAGGGACTCAGAGAGGAGAGGCATGGCGTGGTGCGTACTGCGTCGGTTTGTTGTGCGGAAACCTGGGGTTCGATCCCGACTAACTGCCACCCTCCATACTCAACTTTTTGGAGTCAAAATTTAGCACTTGAATTGCTTTCAATGCAAAACACAACTCTCTAAACTCAACTCTTCGGAGTCAAAATTTAGCATTGAACTGTCTTTCAATGCCAAAAACTAGGCAAGCCTAGATACACTAAGATAGATATTGGCATTCGTAGGCTAACACACGGTGCCGATGATTCACGCTGGTGATTGGTCAAGAGCATGCAGTTGAACATTCAGCTAATTCTAACGAAGTTCAACAACAAACCAGAGTACTTCTTCTTTGTTGATTTTGTAGTGATCTGACCTGGTGCTGGGGTTGCCAATTTTCTTAAGTGAAATCATATTCCCCATTGTCTACCAGCCTTCATAAACAGGTTTTTTTCTTTAAGAAGCGACAAAAGGCAAGGCATCCCTGACTTTCGTGACTTCTGAGCAGGGTTGCAAATCAACCTCAAATTCGTGTTTGCTCATATACCAGAGCAAAGCACCCATTCTCTAAGAGGTAACCCTACCCTGCCACCTCCCGTGAAAAAACTTGCGCAAGCCGAGATTTCACATCACTGAGATTTTGTTGTCGATCATGTGAATTAATCGGCCCCTGTTTAAACTCCACACTAGTTGAAATTCACTTTTTGCATATCAGGTAAATACCTTAGACTCATTTCCAGCAGACTTGAAGATTTTCAATAACCAAACTGCCCTATCAGATGAGCGAAATAGTTTAGATGTGTTTCTTAGAAGAAAAGGTTCCTTTAATCATGAACTTCGGCTTCCCGCATGATGAATGACGTCACAGACAGTCCGTGCCGGGTCGGGCAATCATAGATTTGAATGCCAATCTCTGCCTTCTAGTATTTCTAGGCAAGCCCTGGTTCGATCCCGGGCTTGCCGTGTCCTAGTGGCTTGTGGTATTAAGTTACATGCAGTAGTCACGGCCCTTGACGGCTTAAATGGGCGAACCTGGGGTCATTCCCGAGGGTGAGGTAAAAATTAATGCTTATTGGCTTGTCCAAGGATGGCTCAAGCCAGGATTACTTTCAAAATACACACTAGGTCCGATTGGTACAATGGAAATTCAACGGAACAATATATTTGTTGCAAAAACCTCACATTTTAGTACAGTGATCGGACCTAGTGTGTATTTTTGAAATTCGTCCTGAAGTACAGTGGTTCCTGGCTTGTCCAATGGGAGCGCTTCGCAGCTGCGAAGCTGCGTTCTGACTCCACAACAAACAAACAAACTTAGTGACTCACAAAACTGGAAAGACCATATATTTTTCCAAAATTTTTGTTTACCTGGCAAGACGTTGCTCAGACTCAGTCGCAAGACTCTTTCATCACGTAGATAAATATCTCCCCTAAGAGAACTCCGCCTAACTTTGGGAATAGACTGTCGAAAATATCATGTAATTGCATTTCTACTGAAGCATTACTACAATAGAAGTCTCTTAAAACGGGAAAGTAGGCCCTTCGCTACTTAAAAAAAAGCGGTCACACACTCACGGATTTTTGTCCCATTGAAACGGCTAAATTAGTATCTCATCGGTTTAATGCAACATAAAAATCCCAAATACCTTTGTCTGATTGACTTTACATCTAACTTTTAACAATAACATCGTTTAAGTCAAAATTATTGAGGTTGAAAGGTAAAAATGTGTCCAGGCCAACGAGATGTCAGAAGTGTTTCCACATTTTCAACAGGGTGTCACAGGGTATGCACCATGAAATCTATTTTTTTCACCAAAAGTTGGTTGAGTTCCATTTTTACCTACTTTTGATATGCTTCTTTGTAACTTATCAATGTGCACGCACCCCTTCTTCACACTTCAAATGTGATGTTAGCTTTTGTAACAAGCAAACTAATTTCATTGTTTCTACTCTTTTCAAAAAAGTCAAACTGTAGTCCTTGATCCGTATCCGTGCAAACTCGATCGACTGGCCGAAGGACCATTTTCTTGACTCGTTGATACATTAATGGCCCTCCTGAGCTGAAAAGGGACAAACTTGAACCCAATCAAGAACAAAGGGACCTTTCATAATATGTTCTGAACTAGCTGTAAGTACGAGGTCGATCAACCTTTCCATCGTTGAGAAAAATGCGATCAATTTTCCTCACTCTTTGAAACTCTGGTCGTTGGTTTGATCTAGCTCATCAACCAATGTTTTGATGTTAATGAAACGTAACCCATCAAATTGTTTATCATCTTAGCTTTTCAGAAATGTTAGTCGTTTTCTTGTAGCACGTGTGATATCGGTAAATATAAAGTTAAATGGTGATCAAGCCAAGTCCTCCCGCCAAAGCAGTTTTGGATTTGATTTCAACTAATAAGCATGAGCCATGCATAGATGAAGCCACAAACAGGCTGATTTCAAATTTTGGCGAGGTTTGTTTGTCCTTGTGCAACCCAGAAATGCTAGCAAAAGGTTCAAAGGAGCTTTCAGCTTTCAAATAAACTTCAACATAACTCAAACTATGTTACACAGCGGGAGGAGACGTGGTGTCGTGGTTAGCGCAGTTTCCTGTAGTGAGAGAGGTCCCAGGTTCGATTCTCCTCCCCGACCTTTCTCAGGGAAACTTTTAGACGCTAATCCACACCCACAGACGGAGAA
>CM021317.1:3070306-3082284 GCA_010645155.1 Tigriopus japonicus | reverse complement strand
TCTTATGACCATACTCATTATGCACCCCAGGGAGTGCTTGAGTTGTCAATGCAATAAACAATAAACATTCTTTACTTTCGCTCTTCCACGATTATGCGAAATATGTTTTTATTAAATTTAAATTCACTAAACAAACTACATGGTAACTAAATGGTCTCTAAATATGGATAAAAAAGATTGTCAAAAATGCCATGATTAGTAGATTTTTAGTTATATAGCTTTTCCTTGGACCTAAACTTACTTAACACATTAAAGGGAAAAATGTTCTCCATTGAATTATAGGTCCAAAAATACCAAGATGGCTTTGGGTGTTTCAATCCAAACCTAAAAAGCTATTTTATGTGCAATATGTGTGAAATCGAACTGATATACAAATAAAACACAAATACAAATCGTTTAGCAACATCTAATAGAACGTTAGGTGTGACATTATTGGCAAATTTACTTGAAATATCAAGTGTTTTGTCTCTTCCCAAGGACAGTGCTGGCTGGCTTTCAGCTATGTTTACTCGGCAGGTCCTGGCAGCGTCCATGGCAAAACACAACAAATTTTCTTCATGTCAATGCAAGGATTTCTTAATACAGGATTTGAAACGACATCGGAAAAAGTGCCTGTCTCAAATTATGCGTCATTCAGGCAACCCAAGCCCATTTTCAATGGGCAGGATTGGCCAAATCTACCATTCAAAAGGTGACGAGATCATTGACCAGCAGACAGCATGATTTCATCTTATGACAGAACAACATCTTTTTATAATTTGAGTATTAAGTTCCTTCTGCTATTCATAAGCTCATGGCAGGTTTCTATTATTTGAAGAAATGACTTGAGCTTTAATCATTTTGCAAGATCCAAATCACAATCATAGAAAGCCTACAATTTGCAGTCACTCTTGTTTGTTTTGCCAGTTGCTTCACACTCACAACATTTGAAACATCTTGAAAAAATCATCTTGAAATGTGATAAATTCATCTGTTCAGGGCTTTTTAAGTGTGTTTTTAAGTCACTTTCAGTTCATTTGACTCAAGGTAATACTCCTTCATTTGCTGTAGTGCTACAGTCTATGATTAATGGCACACCCACCTTTGATAGTGCAACAGCTTTAGTGAAACGAGTACCTTCTCACCCAAACTTATTTTGGGAATCAATCAACTATCAGTCAACTACTGCTACAGGGTATTAAATTCGATCGGCTCCCGGAAATACAGTTCTACCGTCTCTCCTACTCAAGCTACAATAAATCTGAAGACAGATTTGGAAACTGGGGAGTTAGTGGCAGATTTTTTTTTACTGAAAAGTGTGTGGGACAAAGTTTTCACCACTTAAAATGTCCGATTTTACTGCCAATGATTCCCGTTTGCGGCCAAACACTTTCGCAGCCGATCTGGCACCGAATCACACACATTCTTGACCATGTTGGGGTTCAGGACGTTGCTCCACACGTGCTTGATCTTTTCCTGAAGTGCCCCCACGTTTGGGTGCCTTCTCTTGTTGGCTACCGCCTCCACCAAGCTCTACACCCAAAAGTCCATGGGGTTGAACTTAGGGGAGCTCGGCGGCCAAAACTCCTTCGGCCAGAAGCCCTCCTCACCAAACAGCTCCCTCAGCATATCCTGAGTGGCCTTTGCTGTGTGAGGGGTCGCACCGTCTTGCATAAGGCACACCTGGCGAGCCCAGTTGTCGCCGTACATGGACTTGCACCAGTTAATGGCAGGAACAATGATGTCCCTGTACACCTGCCCGTTGATCTTGAAACCTGCTTCAACGAAAACTGGAGGCATGACATTCCCATCTGAAGAAATGAGACCAAACACCATGGTGGACGCTGGGTGCTTGGTTTTGGCGGCAGACTGAAGCTGAACGTCAGCTCGAGGAGCAAGAATGCGACGGTTGCGGCGGTTCAGGACGGCATCCACGACAAACACCTTTTCGTCACAGTACAGGACGAATCTTGGCCTTCTCTTCCCTGAATTGAGGGCGAACCAATCCAAGAGGAGCTGGCAGCGCTCCACCCTCCTGGTCTGAGCCGACTTGGACAGGAGTGGCCTCTCAATGGTGGCCAAGCTCTTCAATCCTGCTGCCTTCACAATCTTTCCCGCCGTAGGCCTGCTGACCTGACAAACTTCCTCAAAGGCACAGAGATTGCGCACCACAGATCATATAAAGACTAGATGTCGCTTTGCCTGAAAAGAAGGAGGACACCTGACCCAGCACGGCTGAAGGCTCACTAGACCCCAAGAAAGGAAGAGAAACACAAAGCCAAAGCAATCAGAGACGGGACGGAAGCAATTTATTTACCAAATGTTCTATCTTTATACGAAATTCAATGATAATACTGTAGTAATACATATGAATTTAAGTATTTGAAGATTTAGGTCAATTTGAGACTTCACTGATGCTGGAAAATGACCGCCGTTGACAAAGATTTTCGCAAAAAAGTTTTTCTGCAATCAAGTGTCATTTGATTGGCGTGATGATGAAGTCGAATCTTACAATAAGATTGAACTAGACTCTTGACTAGATTATAAACATGGTTGTCTAAGGCTGATGAATCGTTCATGTGTTGACCTAAACTTTTAAATACCTAATTGGACTTTAAAAATACGGACTTTAAAATAGAGATCTCAATATTAGCAATGAGCTTAGACTTTTGAGATAAAAAGCTTTTTGAACTATTCAACAGTCCATGGAGCACCTTCTCAGTCTCAAAGCACACTTGAATCACATCATGTGAGGGCAATATCAATGCTCCCCATTTTTTCCGTAAAGTCAAAGAGTACCACGATGAATTCTTTGCTGCATCTTCTTCACAAACAAGAGCTTCCCGGCATTCTTGACAATGGGTTTTCTTCTTGACCATTTTAACCACATATCCAGCAACATAAGTTACGACGTTCTCTTTGAATCTGCTCAAACCTTGACAAAACATGTCAAGGTTAATGATATCTTCATCGGATTGAAGGTTGGCAATGATCTCATTTGAATGGGGTGTTTCTTCTGTCTTTGAAACAAGAGTTGTAAGCATCAACGTCCTGGTTGAATCTTGGGCAGTAACATTTCCATTGAATCTATAAAACAACATTTCTTGCTATATAAGTGGAAATTAAACTGCTTTGGAAAATAACTTACCCCTTAATGTCTTGTTGCGTTAGAAGTCGTTTCATGGCAGCCTCAAATTGAAGACAGGTTGGATTGTTTCCTGACCCCAGCCCTGAACGGATAGCGCAGAAAAACAATTCCAAATGATCTTGACAAAATTTGTGTGTGAGAATGTACTTCATGTACCCGGTTAGTACCACGTCTTCATACAAGTTATGCACTGCCACAATGCCACACACGAACCCCTGAAATCCAGTTTTCTGTCGAGAATCCAAAATGGGATGACCATTCTTTAGCTTCAAGCTTTGAATGTAAATGAAAGCTTCCGAGAGCAGAGGTTTCCACTTCACTTCAGTCTCTGGTCGTAAAGGAATTTTGAAGCGCTTGCAAAGGATGTTCTGGGAGTTAAACACATCAAACAAGGCGTCAAAAAGACGAATAAATTCGGTTGTGGCTTTAGATCCTTGAAATTGTGGTAGCCCAAGATCATCACGACAAAAATCGATTGCATCTGCTACACTGCTGGAAAGTGTTTGGGTGGCATATTTTACCTTCATCTTCATCTTGTTCCAATTCATATGAGTCTTCCGTAGCTTTGTTCCAGCTCGAAGTCCTTCGTTTTCTTGAAGGCAATGAAGGTGTTCTAAGAATTTCCAGCTCACCACTCCACTGGGGGATAAGAGTTCTTTCTCACGACCAAAGCAATTCCGAACCAACTTGATCATGTGCACAAGGTCCAGAAACACATGTACTCGTAGAGACGAATCTGATGGATGCTTGAAAAATGGAGCAGGATTTTCAGGGTTCATATTGGCGCCAAGGTCTTGAAGCATGGCCATGTGAGTAGATGGCCCATCACAAGTAAACGTCACAACCCAGGCTCCAACATCATGCACTTTTTGAAGCACAAGACGGACGAGATTGGCCCGCTCAGCAACAGACATTCCGGCAATAAAGAAATGGCCTAACGGTAGTTTCCAGTGGCTATTCATGGAAACAACCATTATCACCATGGCTTCCGTTGCGAGCGGCACACTATCCACCGGGTTTTCATTGGTGGTCCCCACATCAACAAACCCTCTAAATCGCCCTTCTTTGTCACTAAACTCGACTTGCTTTCTAATGGACATATCGTCTACCATCAGAGAAAGAATGACTCTCTTTTGTATTTTCTGATCTTCTTCAACTTTTCGTTGGAGGAGCATTAAAGCTGTTTCCGAAAATCCAGGTCCTCCATCCATGGTTGAGTACCAATTTCGAATCGTTGAAACATGGGGCAATACCTTCAAGAACGTTTTTCGCACATATTCATAAGCCTTTGTAGAATAGAATTGAAGAGTGATGGCAAAGGCTTTCAGTTCCTCCGGGAACTTTTGTCTTGACAAACGACCTTCCTTTTTTTGGCTCATTCGTTGGACCAATTGCATCAAAGTAGGGGTCAGAAACATCTCTAAATGTTCAAAACCCAATTGAGAAATGAAGCCAGTCTTCTTGACGCAAGGATTTACGCAAGGAAGTTCTGAGGTTTTTCTTTTTTTTCTTTTTGTTGCTCTTGCTTTTTTGTAATTTCCGGATCAGGTGTTTTTGTTTCTTTACTTGAGCCAGAAGGCGCTCTCGCTCTTGAATGATGTGCTTTGGTCTTTTGAGACAATAAGAAGTGTGGTCCAAATTTACGATCGGTTTCTGACCTGCAGGTTTTTGATTTTGTTCAGTTGGTTTTTCTTTTATTTTGCGGACTCTTGGAGGTGGGCGAAGGCGTGGTTGCTTTGGAAGTAGTCGTTGAGGAAGGTCAAATAGAGTTGGCACCGCATGCCTTTTAAGGTCCCGGCGTTTTCTCTCGGGCATGTAGGGCCAGTAGCTATTTTCATCGAAGTGTTTCGAACAGACATAGCTCGTCTTCGTCGGTTTAAAGTTTTGTCGTCTAATGTTTCGGACCCATATGGCCCGTTGGTTTTTATCCACTGGAAACCTAATGGCCAAAGACCGAAAACCGTGAGATTTATCAATTAAAGTAATGAGGTGGGTCATATGGTATTCTCTGCACATTTTACTTCTACTTATCGGTGGAAAGAAACATCTTTGCTTGCCGTTCTTTGGTTTTGAGTACAATTAATGGCGGAACAATGAACCATTATGTAGCAATGTTCCATTTTCTCACTTTGTTTTGGGGTTGATTGCAGCTGTCGAGCATTTCAAAGAGTAGTCCTCCCTTCGTCCTGTGCAGTCCGGGGGCTCAGGCGACATCTAGTCGTTATATGATCTGTGCTCCCAACATGGCCGGCGTTTGTACTTCTTGTTTACGAATCTCGGCCTCATACCGGAGGTTGCGTGCCGGAGAAATTCCGCGAGTTCTTATCCAGTATTTATACTATTATATAGGTCATGGATATACTTACAGAAGAGGATGCGAAGACAGCTATTTGTTGTTGTTTTTGAGAGCCCAATGAGGCCCTATGGACTGAGCGATAGGCGAGTGTTATGGACTCGATATTCAATATTTCATGATAAATCAGTGAATAAATTGTCTAGACATCATTCTGGTATGTGTATTTGTCTCTTAGAGATAATTAAATGCAACCCACTCTTGGGTGAATCACGTTCATCACTCACTATCAACCCTGTTCTACTTATCCTAAAATACCAATGGTTTCGGATTATAAGTACCTAATAACACTATCAAAGTGAAGAATATAGTGCTCCATGAAGGTGATCTGTTCTTTACTTCATTCTGCATGAATAATCATTCAGAGGGAATCATCAACAACTCAACTATAAGTTGATGAATAATTTGTTCAATAGTGCGCTTCCTCTCGGTTTGGCCTGTCAAAATGTTGATATTTGGCATCTGATGGACTTCAAGCATTTCAGACGGTAAAATCATGACTAGAAATGATGTTTTTATGGGGAAGAGTGTGGATGCTTTGGGTGTAAGTTTCATTGTTAATAACAGGGCCACAGTTTTCCAAAAACACGCTCAATTTTCATGAAACTTCATCCGTGTATAATTGAACCCGTTGTCTGAAGCTGGTATCATTATATTCAAGTAATACATGCGTTTAATTGAGAGCCATTCTCAGTTTTGTGCGAGACATTGATCTGAAGCAGCTCAGTTTCGACTAATTCCGGAGAATAGAAAACATCAGTATAGAAATTAATGGGAGGAAAAGGAGCGCTATCTCATGCTGTAACTTTGTTCTGTTGTGATGTTTGCTATCAAACACCTTACTCTATCGTCTTTTGGCAATTTCATTCAAATTCACTGCAGAGCCTCACCGTTTTAAGGGCCTCATTGGGCTTCGCGTCAGCTGAAGTTCGCGTCCTGTGGTGAGAGGTTCCTGTATAGGTTATCCCTGTGTAGGTCCGGAAGAGTTGAAGGACTATTGGAAGAGGGAGGTTCTTGATTGGAAGTCTATTGTATATATATCCGATCCTGGCCCTGGCCTTGGTTATTGCGATGTTGAGGTGTTTGGTGAAGGAGAGTTGGGTGGTGAAGATGAAACCGACATAGTTAAAAAACTTGACGATTTCAATCGGACTATTGTTGATGTGGAAGGAGGTGGGAGGCAGACGACCTTTATGGAAAACCATGGCCTTCGTCTTGATGGTGTTGACTTGAAGGCCGTTCTCCTGGCAATAACCGTGGAGAGCATTGATGGCATTTTGCAATTCCACGGCTGAATCAGCCAAGAGAACCAGGTCGTCTGCATATTGCAATTACTGTATTCTATTGCTATTGATGATGGGGTCTTGGTGAGAGAGGGCTTCGGGCAGGTCGGACACATAGAGGTTGAAAAGGATTGGCGATAGTGGATACCCCTGCGGAAGGCCGATGGATGTGAAGTAGCAGGGGGATAGGTCCTCACCAGAACGAATGGAGCATTTGAGTCCTGCATAGATGTTGGCCAGCAGGACACATATTGAACGCGGAATTCCCCACAGTTGTAGCTTGAGGAATAACCGCGTTCGGTCCACCCTGTCAAATGCTTTGGAGAAATCCACATAGCATCCGTATACTCTCCTCTTAGTGCTGATGTTTGCGTGCACAATTTTGTAGAGGAGAGTGGCTGCCGAGGTGGTTGAGCGGCTTCTCCGGAATCCGAATTGGAACTCCAGTTAAGTTTAGTTAAGCTTAAATTTAAAAAGAAGAGGCATTCAACGTCATGTTTTGGAAAAAAACTCCGTGGAAATATTGGCCTCAATTTATAATCACAAGAATTTTCAAATAAAAGTAGCTTCAAAATCTAGAGAATTTGCTAATCCCTATTTTGCCTTCATTTTTAGTTTAGATTTAATTGCTCTATAGTTTTCCTTTGCTCTGTGATTGAGGTATATTGTGGAAATTTGTGTTGTGAGAGCAAGCACCACTTTGGAAGCTTAGTTAAGCGTTATTTGAAAAAATACGTGGCATTCAACGTCATCTTTTGGAAAAAATCTCTCTGGAAATATAAAATCTAGAGAATTAGCCAACATATTGTGACGGATTTTTTTAGCTTAGTTTTACTTGCTCTATAGTTTTTCCTTGGTGTGATTGAGCTAAATTGTGGCAATTTGTTTGATTTGCTCAAAGTTTCCGTGAATCTCATTTCTTAATCGAGTCACAAATAATCTAGGGATTGGGTTGTGAATTTCTCACGCTTTCTTCACAAAAGGGACGCGAATGTTTCGCTTGGATCGCACACTCTTGGGAATTGATGACTCCAACTAGACGCACCTTTTGACAAGATATGGGCAACACTAACGGCACTCTAGCTAGAATGCTGGCTAATTAAGAAGCTGTCAATCAAGTTCATAGTCAAGGTTGGTATATCAGAACATCCGTTCGCAACTGAAATGGCAATTAGCACATTGCAAACAATCGGCGCTTTGTCTTGCGCAATCACATTGATTTTTCATTGGGATTGGATTTTGGAAAAATATGCATTTCACCAAAAAAAACATTTAGACGGACGTGTTGCGATCGAAACCGACTTAAATTGGAAGGTCCTTTCAACACAAAGGACATCATTAGCGGTTCATTCATGACACCTTATAGACTGAGAAGCACCAATCAAGCTAAAAAGCGCACAAATCCCTCGCAGAAAAAATACGCCTCCACTCCCAGATTACTTCGCACTTGAGACAAACTTCCCGATAATTTGAGAGTAATGTTGTTGTTGCTGCGGATTTCTGCCACGTCTACATGGAATGCAATTTTATGTAAACAAATCAATCATAAAGATAATTAATGCAATTAAGATTTTGTGAAATTTGATCAACCAACGAGTCACTGTTGGCTTGGCAGATCTGTCCAACCCTTGTTAAGTGGAGAGGAGGACTTCATTCTTGGAACTAACCTCGATTCCTTGGGATTTGGAAATGCCCTCAGAGCACATGTAGAACCTCGACGACCACTACAACTGACCTCAAATCCAATAAAATTCCTCAATGGAATCCAGAATTCAAAAGGGCTGGCAAAGAGAATTACATGTCCATCAGTGTTTAATTTTTTCTTTATTGGCATATGATTCAATTGAACACTCCAAAACATTATTCCTTTCGGTTTGTCGTCTACGAAATGAGCAAATATTTTACCCAATTTATTTTCGCAATGACTCCTTCGCCCTTCTTCAAAAGCAAACCTACTAATACGGTATTTATCTATGACTTCATTTTGGCAGGTCATTTGAAGTGTCAGAGTAATTGAATAAGTTAGACTAAACTGAAAAGGCTAACATTTCAATTTTTCGTTCTTGTATGAAAAAAAACTATTGCCATGCATTCTCTCTTTTTTCAGGTTTTGTTTGTCTATGTTCTATTCGTGAATAACCTCTCTCTTGATTGAGAACAACTAAACCTTGAATGACGATTCTTGTCCGCCATCCAATAATCATATATGGTGCATCTATGTTATTAACATTAGAACTGATGCCGCTGTTGAGGGTTTCGAGTGGCTCATGACAATTGTGGATGACAGTTGTTGGTTCAAGCCCCTACAAGGGAAGAGTTATTCCAACTTGAAGCGATGTAGAGCGGCTGGCTTTCGGTTCCCACTTGAATAACTGATAAATGGTCAAACGATGAAATTTGCGGGGTTCGTTGGAAGCCCCAAAGGTGTTCATCCAGATCCATTAAAAGTGGCCTCAATTCGAGAGCTTTCAAAGCCTTAAGAATACAACAAAGTTGCGATCTTTTCTTGGCTAAGTCGATCAACTTGGGTCGTTCTTATCGCACGTGGCACATTCTACGGTAGCTTTGAGAGAACTCCTCAAGAAGAAAAATGCCTTCATTTGAGTCGATACACGTGATGTTGAATTCCAAAGAACAAAGAATCTTTTGTGTTATTCCCAAATTGTTGCTCCGACCTTAGCCAAAAAAAATTAACCTTGATAATCTTCCACCAACACATAATATTAGATGTTGAGTCGAAAGGAAGATTCAATACACGCAAGATTTCACATCTTGCAAAAGACCGATAAATTTTTGCCGAATTGAAAAAACAAACAAATCCTGTGAATCTATATGACTAACCTAACTAACATTTTAAAGGTATGAAAATACCAAATAATTTCAAAGGCCAGATTCATTAGCGTGTTCTGTATTCATCTATCAAAATCAAACAAGACATAATAATGAAACATTGAGTTTACCAAGCGTAGGTAGTCTGTAATAATTGGTTTTCAGGATGGAGGATGGCATTTTCTAGATCTAAAAAATCTTGCTCGGATATGCATTCTTCTTCTTGGATACATTCTGTACAAGTGAAGTCTTCGTTATCCATCTCGTTCGTGTTGGAATGCTGGAACCGCTCTTCTACCTCATTAGTTTGAATATGGATGGTTAAGGGACCAAAAAACCACGGCAAATCCTCTGTGGGTTCTTCCGAGTCGACAAAACCGTTGACTTCGAGGGCATGGGCAACGCGAGTAAATTCCAAGTAGTCGTCCTTGGGAAGTTCTGTGCCACCCAAGTACATGAACCGTACCATAGATTTTAGGGCACAACCGCTGACATTTGGAAGCTGAACCCGCAATGATAATTCCTTGGACCAATCGTTGTCACGCAATTGGCGGAATTCCTCTCGCAAGACTCTCGACAGCGATGACAAAACCACCTCGTGAGCTTCCACCTCCAAACCGTCGTCGGATATTAGCAGAACATTGGGAACGGTGTGGTTGACAACGTTGTTAAAATATTGGAACATTACCATTTCGGAATATTTCAGGGGATCGTAAACCACTTGAATTGCGCCGGGATTCATGATGTGGGATAACCTTTGAGTGAAGCGTTGAGCGAAAAGCGAGACGTCTTTTTTTGAGTGGATCAAGAGCAAGGATCTGACACTAGTTCAGATGGAGTGTCTGGATTCGAATGACGATGCTAGCGGTCAGCTTCTCTTTTATAAAGCTTACAAGCGTCCCGTCCTCCATTGAAACGTAGCTCCACCCATTAAAAACGTTGGGTTGGGTTAAAGACGCTTTTGAGTAAGAAGCGGCGTTGCGCACTCTTGTTTTTGATTGGTTGAAACTTGAAAGCGACGGCTCAGACTCCGCCTCAAAACTTTCTGGAAGTTTGTTTCTATCCGTTCTGAAAAAAAACCCTATTAGTCTGAATATGTTTGAAGTGTTTGCCAAATGGGGAAAATTTCAAGCCATGATTCAATCACGGTTGGAAATTATACACCCAGCGACATTTACAATGGGCGGGTACATTTTCTACAGAGTTCAAGTAAGGAAATAGGAGTGATAGTACTGAAAAACGATAGAAAATATGGCGGTTGCATTCAACCTCAAGGGAAAGCTTGCCAAACATGTTTTTGGAATCACTGTAAGTTTCAAGCATGGGCTGACCAGTCCTCCTGTTTTGGCTCAATACGACCCATGTCTTCCCACGATGCCCCAAACTGATGCGTCTCGTCTCAAGATTAAATAAGCAAATATTGGCGATGATTAGAGGGGTGTAAAACTCAAGTGACATGGTCCTTCGAGACTGTGAAGTCAACCTTCAGTAGCCTTTCCTAGTGGGTTTTTCTTTCCTACTGGAGATTCCGTATACAGCCCACCCCAAATCCTAGCCTATTGAGCCTAGTACCAAATTGAATCCTTGTGAATCAGCCGTGCATTAACGTCAAACTCACCACTTCGTTATGCCCACAACACCTCCAGAAGTTCAGCCCATGCTCCCATGCAACCCATATTCCCAAAACCATCCAAGCATGGTCCGACAAATTGCATCAGTTAAGAGGGATCGAAGACGTGCCACGAAAGGATATCCGCTGAAACGATCAACAACCAACAGAGAGTGTTGAGTCATAACTGATGACCATTAATCTCGAAAAAATACACGGAAACTTGTTCCATTGGAAATGAGGCTTCTGCAGATTAAATAGTTTCGGCTTTTTGGGATGGAAGCTTCAAGGCAAACACGACAACTCGAAATCCTAACACAAATTTCATTTGCCATGTTCGGCCAATAGTAAAGTTGACGTGCCAATGTGTATGCTTTTGTCATCCCTGAATGTGACACATGAAGAAGATCAATTATTTGGGCCAGGGTACCACAAGACGAGATCCATGGAGAATGAGATCCTCCTCAACTCTTAGACCATCAAAAACGGCCAAATATTGGTTTAAAGAAGGTGCCAAGGTTCTAGTGCAATTTGTCGGACCATGTTTGGATGGTTTTGGGAATATGGGTACCCGAAGTGGCTGAAAAGTGATGCCCTCAAAAGTGGCCCTCAGTTTCGGCAGAAATTCGAAGAATTTTGCACAATCTACTTTATTCGGCATGATACATCATCACCATATCCAAGGACGCTCGTAGCAATGGTTTGGCCGAAGCCGCAGTGAAATCCATGATGTCGTTGCTCAAAAACGTCGATTTGAATGAGAACGCTTTTCAAGAG
>CM021317.1:3035808-3052302 GCA_010645155.1 Tigriopus japonicus | reverse complement strand
CAAACTTCTTAGCATAGTATTTAATTGGATATAAAGGATTTTCTGGTTTTCTCGTCACGTTACAAGTACTTTTGCTCCTGACTGTATTTCAACAATATTTTAGGTACATACATCCACGAGACTACCCTAGGAATGAAAAATTCAGAAGAATGTTGACTAGAGTATTTTTCATGACTCTACATCCCTTTTGCTAGTGACCTTGTTAATAGAACTCTATTACTTGTGCGGCATTGTCTCTTCACCTCAAACTGGTCTCAAATGTCTTTAGAACTTGTAATTGACTTCTCCTGCTCAACGAGGAGCCGTGGGTACTCCATGAATGCCGTTTTAAGTCCAAATGCAAGTTATTTGCTCTTTTTAACATTTATTTGCACTTTTTGACATTTATTTGCTCTTTTTTCGACATCTATTTACTCTTTTTTGACATTTATTTGCACTTTCAACATTTTTCTGCACTTTGTTTTGCACTTTTGGGCACATTTTTTTGCAACTTTTGGGAACTAAAGGGGTAAGATTATTTGCACTTTCTGCCCGTCCCTACTTATCAGAGTTGCTAGTTCCTTCCATAAGTTGCCTTTTTCCATTTTTACGGACGATACTACAGGAAAATATTTTAGAATTGTAAACGATATTTTACGAAATTGCACGAATTTAGATTGATAATTAGGTGAAGTAAACTTGCATTTTAGCGTTTTTTTCAATGAGATATGAGACAAAAATGTCCTTGGGTTGTATCATAAGGCACTAAAAACGGACGTTTACATTAACATCCGGTAAATACATATGTGGAGTGTTTCAAAGCATTACACTAAGCCTAATACATTTGATCACTGTATCTTCCCTCAAACTTGTTTCGGAGTTGCATTACTAAGTACAAATCACTGTTTTGAATAAGCATAAAATTTTCAGGATGATTGTAGGTGTGATTTTAGATATCTCAATCACAATGATTTAGTTTTAAGTTAAAATATCCTGCTTTCTTCATGTAGGTTTTTGATGTTCAGTTTTTACGTTCAAGATTTTTTCAGTTTTCTAAAATTACATCAGTTCAAAAAATTTGGTAAGGGTAAAAAAGTATTTTAAGACAATGCCATTCAACACTTATTTTATACTTTTTTATAAGTTATGAAAACCTTGGGATTTAATAGCTAACACGCCAAACCTTTGAATCTATCGACTAAAACTTTTGGTCATACTCGTTTTTTTGACCATCCTTGTCAAAAAAATGGCCTGCATTTTGGTTTAAGGTTTGATTTATGTTAAGTGAACGAGGCATCAAATAACAAGTGAGATCTCGTAAGAAAGTTGCAAAACTTTATGAATAACTTGACTTGAAGGTTTTAAGAATAGAAAAAGGGAAAGTTCTGATAATTTAAACGAAGAAAAATGGTCTCATTGTGAGCAATTCTTATAATGCCGATTAATCCAAACATGAGCAGAAAATTGGTCCGTTTTTAACCCAAAAAAAGCAAAAAATACCCAAGGGAAATGAAAACTCAAATGTTCAAGGCAAAAGTATGAAATTTTGAACTGGCCAGTACTGTGTAGGAACAATTTAGGATTTCAAAGAAAACTAACATTCGCTTCACCTAAATGGGTCTTACATGATTTAGCATGCCCTTAACACATCCTACTAGAGTGCCCTCTCTTGTTCTCAAAATGAACAACTCGCCATCAGAGCAAGCCTTCTTAAGGAAAAAAAGTTGAGCTTCAATCTTAGAGAAAAATGACAATCAGCGCCATCTTGAGAAAGAAACATTTGTGGGTGCTTCTGGTAAATATTTAGCCTCAATTTGCGATTCCTCAGTGTGATTGTTTTTTACTTTTTGGACACAATAATATCGCAGCTGAGCTCCAAAAGACTCGAAATATGAAGAGAAATCCATTTTAAGATGGAAGCTGCAATTTTGGTAACAAATCAAAGTTGAGGATAGATCTGAAATCAAGGGACTTTGCCCCTGTTTTGGCTTCATCTAATGGCGATTTTTGTAACTTTCAATTAACATTCTTTATTCCGTGGGACACCAATTACAGCAATTACAAGTGACGTCATCATTTTTTGGCGGGAAAAAGGTTCGGAAGACCTGTGTTTCTGATGAGCGTGCGAGGTAACTAAAACAAAGGTTTAGGCCTGGTAATTGCAACAATCCCTTTCTTATCTGCACAACTTGAAGTTGAAATACCATTATTGACATTGTATTTGCAAAAAAGTATGTTTTGTTGCTTTTATCTAAAATTTCGCCACATCAGTTGAGAGGGTTTTTCCGAACTTTGAAATTAGGAATGCCCAACTTTGAATAACAAGATGGCCAGAGGAGATCGGTTCCTGGGGCAACTAAACCTAACAACAAATAATTTGTTTAATTGAAGGCTTTCAATTTCTCCATTTGTTTTCAAATTACTTTGCAATACTTCTCAACATACATTAACCATGCCATTGCCCATAAAATGCAACATTTTTTGAAAATCTGACCCTTGAAAACTGAGATTTTTTTGGCAAGCCTACACTGCTAGCGGCAGCAGGTCCGTAAAATGATACGGTAATCACTCCCATAAAACAACTTTTTCGTTTTGAAGAATGAGCCAAAAATAAAGGGAGGACTGACTTGAGCAACTAGATTTTTGGTGAAGCAATAGACCATGGACCACGGAACTTCTGGACGGCTGACGGCCACGCAACCTTTTCAGTAAGCGTCATGATGCTCAGGAAGCTACGTTACTTAATTCAGACTTATGTTAGATGTTAACAACTTAGTTACCTTTTTTCTAGCTTATTTTTTCAGTCTCCACATCTCCCATGTAAAGGAGTTTCACAGGTTTGATATTTTTGTAATACTCATGCATGGATAGACAACCCAAAATATCAAATTTTAACATAGTTTTAACTTGAGACAATCCAATTTGATTGAATATATGTAAATATCCATATAAGTGATTCAGATAGGCAATTTCTTCATGAAATATTTGGTATACCTTAATGGCTTATGGTTACTGTAAGCAATTGTTAATTATATAGCTGTTTTGCACATGAAAAGCCATACTAAAGTTTAATTTATCACCCTTTGTGCATTAATATGTATCAAAAATAAAAGCATTGAGACATCATACTATTAATCTGCCAAGAGGTCCAATGGGTGTGTCATGTTTATTGACTGACACATTTTTTTATCCCTTCATTAAGTTAAATTAAGATACCTTTATTTAATTATATACATTCTTAGCAGAGTGAACATTCCTACTACCTTATCCCCATGTCAAGTCACAAGACCTGAGTTTCTCAGAAGATTCATTCCTATTCAAGGATCCAAATAGTAATGAGAAGCTATGATTCAAGTCACACTCCCACAGTTTCTTGATCTGCTTAACGATGTCTCATTAAGATCATTAAGTACTTCACACTGCAAGATAAAAAGCACTACAAGATTGACTATCAAAAAAAAAATCTTTCTTTGGTGACTTGGTCAATCGACCAAATACATTTGTGTTTCAATTTTGGGTACATATATGTTAAGAAAAATAGTCTGTTTTGAGCTTAAAAGATGCCCAGAATTATGCCTCACACAATGCAAACACTAAGATTTATCTTACTTGCTTGGTTCACTCACATTTAGAAAAAGGACATTTGGTTTGTGGCTGAATCACCAACAGAATAAGCCCCACCATCAAGATGAACTCACACCATGAACACTATAGCAGGGGTTGAGACTTGATTGATTCCCAAAATAACTTAGGGTGAGAAGGTACTTGTGTCACTGAAGCTGTTGCACTATCAAAGGTGGGTGTGCCGTCAATCATAGACTGTAGCACTACAGCAGATGAAGGAGTATTGCCATGAGCCAAATGACCTGAACATGACTTAAAAATCACACTTAAAAAGCACTGAACAGATGAATTAATCACATTTCAAGATGAATTTTCAAGATGTTTCAAATGTTGTGAGTGAGAAGTGACTGGCAAAACAAACAAGGGTGGCTGCAAATTGTAGGCCTTCTATAATTGTGATTTGGATCTTGCAAAATGATTAAGGCTCAAGTCATTTCTTCAAATAATAGAAACCTGCCATGAGCTTATGAATAGCAGAAGGAACTTGACACTCAAATTATAAAAAAGATGTTGTTTTGTCATGAGATAAAATCATGCTGTCTGCTCGTCAATGATCTCGTCACCTTTTGAATGGCAGATGTGGCCAATCCTGCCCAATGAAAATTGGCTTGGGTTGCCTGAATGACGCATAATTTGAGACAGGCAGTTTTTCCGATGTGGTTTCAAATCCTGTATTAAGAAATCCTTGAATAGACAAACATCACCTTCAAAGATCTAAATACTCTTGAAAAAACTGCCAAAAGGTCTGCCGACAAAGTCAAGCAAATTTACTTTCTTTGACATTGCCTGAAGTTTATTAAAAAGTCCCTCGTGAAAGTCCACAGTAAGAGAAAATAATCAAAAATACGGCACTGGAAAAAGGAACGAGTAACTAGTACTTATTGGATCTTTGAGCCGTTACAATTACAGCATTTTTGAAATGTAACGGCATTACAGTTACATTATCGAAAAAAGGAACGCATTAACGTACTTTCGTTACGTGTAATTTCGCTACAACTGCCCTGCACTGGCATACCAAAACCGTTTCCGAAATCTTCAAACACATTTTTGACTCGCTTCTTTTTTTTAATTCACAACAAAATGTGATGTGGTGACCCAATGAAAAGCATAACTTTGGCTCTAAAACAAACCTCAAGAACTTTCTGACGATGACTCATCCATTTCGAATCTTTTATTTCTACAAATTGTAAAGATTCTAGCAACGCTGTTCCGTTCCAAAGTCCAAACTAGGGCGCTATATTAGCAAGAGTACAATCATATCCAACGCCATCTAGTTCATTCTGCTCGCAACTGCTCGCCGTTCCCAAAAGGATGCACGAGTACCCTCTAAGCTGAACAAATTTTTCAAAATATGAGACCAAGATAGCAATTTTTGAGAAACTAAGGGGTCCAAAATGAACTGTTAGTGTGTTTCAAATGAGTTAAGATTGCATTACTTGTAAAATTAGGTTTAAAACTTTAAAAGACATTAAGAGAATGAAAATCTATCCCCTTGGACATATTGATGCAAGTGGTGATGGCAACAATGTGATTGGAAATGAAATTGCAGGGCTGCTGAATTCTCTTCCTCTTGTGCTTGGCTGTCATGGTCATTGCTGAGAAAGAGCACAGGGAATTTTCTTCCTCTTTTGACTTCACCCCTGACTGCAATTTAAACTTGCCCACCTACCCATTGATATGCAAGATCACAGGAGTAGCTGGTGGTGGCCAGCAGGGGAGTCCAGTCAAATGCTTGCTAGCTTCAGATGGCTTGCCCACTGGCACTTGTTAAGAAGGGAACAGATAGGATTGCTGGGCCGGGCCAGCTTTCTCTCGCTCGCTCTCTCTCGCTCACTCTCTCTCGCTCGCTCTCTCTCGCTCGCTCTCTCTCGCTCACTCTCTCTCGCTCGCTCTCTCTCGCTCGCTCTCTCTCGCTCACTCTCTCTCGCTCGCTCTCTCTCGCTCGCTCTCTCTCGCTCTCGCTCTCCACACTGAGCCCAGTGAACAAACAAGGAGGACTTGACTCAAAATTTCAGGGTTGAAAGGTGAAAAAAGGAAAACTCAACATTCTCCTCTCTATCAATATTCTATCTGACACATTTTCATGGTAGGAGCCCTGATTGCGAACGTTTTCTCTGAAAAGCATTGATCAGAGTGAGGGGTGAGATATTCATTTTTCTCTTGGTCTTTTAGGTTTTAAACTTAAAAGTAATTCAGCTTTGAATCATTTGAAACACACTAATAGGTCATTTTGGACCCCTTCATTAAGGTTCTAGTCCCTTTACTTTCTCAAAAGTTGTTACCTTTTTCTCATATTTTGGAAAAGTTGTTCAGCTTAGAGGGTACTTTTGCATTGTTTTGGGAACGGCGAGCAGTTGGGAGCCAAATCAACTAGATGGCGTTGGATATGATTGTACTCTTTCTGATATAGAGCTCTAGTCCAAACAACAGACAAACGACAGACAGTTTTTTATTCGGCAGAACCCAGACACGCGTAGCATGTGTTCTCCGCAATCAGAGTCTCGGTATTTTAAGCTACCATGCCAATGTTGCGTTTTTGTCTTATTGTGGAAACTTTGTCATAGGGACGAAAGAATACTTGAAATTCATGGTAAGGGCATGTAAGAGCATATTGCTGGATAATATTTTGAAAACTGAGAAAGAAATGCCAATTCAAAGTAATGAAACATTTGGCAACCATTTTATTTTCAAACGGAATAAATTAAATGGGTGCTTACTTAACGGGAAAGATGGATACAAGATCCTAATTTTTCGCGAATATTGTAAACCATGGTTTGTCTTTAGTTAGATTGAACGAATTCGATTGGAAGAAGACAATAAGTTAAAAAATTGAATGCACTTGACTTTCAATAAACCTTCAGTTGCTACTTCAAGTCAAACATCACGTTCCTGGACAGTTCAACAATGTTGACCCCCAACCAAAACCTGCAAAATTCGTTCTTAAGTCAACTAAAAAAGGCCAGTAATAATTTTGAAATCGACAAAACAATTATAAAATTCGCCTTCGTCGATTTCACGACACTTTTCTTCCAAAATTCTTTGGCGACTCTGTCTCAGCTGTTTCAACCACTCGTGAAAGTTGCACCAACCTGTCTGTTAGTCCTTTAGGTTATCTATCTTTGATTTAGTGAACCACATGTCGGGCGAACCCGTCGTCATTCCGGTCCAAAATCCGGTAATGGACATGAATGGTTTGGGTTCTCGATTCAAGGTTTTGCCTCGAACGGATCAAATCCACGAGTTGCAGACCTTGATTCGCTCGGCAGACACGTCGCGATCCAATTTTAAGTTCGTAGCCGATCGACTGATTCGCATGGTCATCGAGGAGGGTCTCAATCAACTGCCTTACTCCGAGGTCGAAGTGGTCACGCCCACGGGCAAACCCTACAAGGGGCTCAAGTATGAGAAAGGCAATTGCGGCGTGTCCATCGTCAGATCGGGGGAAGCCATGGAAAAAGCCCTTCAAGTAAGTAAGGGGTGGCTGGCTTTGACATATCGGCCCTAACTAACTTCCGATCTGGGAGGCGACTCATCTGCAGCACTAGATAAACCACAAATACCCCTCTCAGTAACAACAGATCGTGGTGGCTCAGAGCTAGCACTCGTGCTTACTGCATAGCGAGTTGGGGTTCGCGCCTCCACGAGGGTTTTTGTTTCAAACGTTTTTCAGTAAATGTTGTTTGTTTTTCTATATTTTTAGGTATGTTTAGGTTAGGTTAGGTTAGGTTAGGTTAGGTTAGGTTTAAGTTTAAGTTTAGTTCAGATTATCTTTGCTCCTCCTGTCAATATTTTGTCCATATCTATGACGGTATGACTCATCTCCCAGATCGGAAGACATTCAGGGGCCATAGCTTTGACAAACGAGTCCTTGTACGTGGGTCATTCAGACTAAAGGAAGACTGGGCCTGGAACTCGCCAATAAGTGCTCTTTTTAGCTATTTGAATAAAAGTTGAAATCAAGATTTATCTCTTGTGAGTAGATGTTATTATATGTGTTATGTTGTTAGGCAACTCTGTTCAAGTTTATGATTTAATTAGACAAGGTATGTTGGGCGACCCCTGCACGTTTTTCAAAATCGACTTCAAGAGAAAGAAACACGTCAAAATCCATGTTGTTGTAAAGTTAAGTCGTTGTTCAACCACCCATGACGATATTTGATGAACATTTGGGGCAAAAATGTGGAAGCTTTTTATTTGAAACGTTTTGGTTATGCAGTGTAATTGATTTTTGACTTGTTGCTCGCTTTTGACGCTTATTTTCTATGTATACAGGGGTCGCCCAACATACCTTGTCTAATTAAATCATAAACTTGGACAGAGTTGCCTAACAACATAACACATATAATAACATCTGCTCAAAAGAGATAAATCTTGATTTCAACTTTTATTCAAATAGCTAAAAAGTGCATTTATTGACGAGTTACAGGCCCAGTCTCCCTCTAGTCTGAATGAACCACGTAGTAGATCACACCTCACGGAGTGTCGTAGTCGGAACTTTGGTGGGTCTACTTAAAGGAGCTCGTGTGAAAGAAGCGTCGACACAGTCAAGTTGTTTGGCTCTTTTGAAGCTTCCAATGTTTGCCGTTGTTGTCGCCACCATCATTCAGGAAGTTTATAATAAAAGTTGATTTTGCAATCATAGATTCATCATGCATTATGCTACTAAAGATTGATGCACTCATTTGATCATGAAATAAGATGGATTCAAGCCCTTACATGTATATTATTCGGTCAAAGGCTCCTATTTGGTGTATTTTTTCTCTTGCACTTCCCGGTTTATTTGGCTTCTTTAAAGCTTCATGATAAAGCCACCGTCGCTAGTGTTCTGACGACGCTTCTTTCACATGAGCTTCTGTAGGTCTACTTATAAATTAGAGATCGTGGCGATGGGCAAGGACAATTAGGCGCATTGAATAATAAATAAAAAGCCTCACGTAGATGAACATAGCTTTTTGGTTCGAGCTATTCATATTACTTTTAAGTCACAAGCGTCCACTGTATGTTAAACAAGCGACGGATATTTGGAGCAATCTAAGCAACGACTTAAAGACCGAAACGAAGCACAAACTCAAAGAGAAAGTTGACGAGATCGTCAGAAAATTGCGCATCCAACATGATAATCGATTGAATATCGTTTTTACTTTCAAAAAGCCTTATAAAGCTTAACCATAACAGTAATAATAATTATGATTAATTTGGAACCACTACGGCAAAGTCCCATCACTAATATCCATATTATAATTGAGAGCTGTCGGACAATATTATTGTGTCTACCTGAACAGTACATCGGTCAACGGCAAAAGCATTTTTGTAGCAAAGGATAGTCTTACATCAAGTATTCTTTGAATGCAGCTTTGATTAAATGTCGTCTTGATTTCAAACACAAATAAACGTCATAAACTTTGTTACTCAATATTTCATAATCTCTTAGGAATGCTGTCGTTCTATGCGAATTGGCAAAATCCTGGTGGATTCAGACCCGGAAAAGAACGACGCCCGCGTGGTTTTCGCCAAACTGCCCAGCGATATCGCCAAACGGAAAGTACTCCTCCTCTATCCAATCATGAGCAGTGGCAACAAGGTGTGCGAAGCCATGAAGGTGCTCAAGGATCATGGTGTGCCCGAATCTCACGTGTTCCTCATCAACTTATTCTGTACTCCGGAGGCCGGTGAACGCATCGTGGCCGAATTTCCCGCTCTCACCATCCTCACCACCGAAGTACATCCCGTCACACCCAATCATTTTGGGCAAAAGTATTTCGGCACGGACCAAACTGATTACTAACTAAGACAACAAAAACCGGCTCATAATCAATGTTAAGGAATTTGTTATGTGATACAATAAAGTAACCCCTGTTGTTCCAACTCTCAATGCACAAGTCACCCAATCTGGTCCCACTCATGGAAGGGTTATTCTCGTTCCAGGTTTGACAAAAAGATGTCTCCTCCCCACGATTGGTCGGCTTTGCCACCGGAATTATTGGTAAAAATCGCCCAACATCTCGAGCTAAGCCAAGTGTGCTCATTCAGTCTGGTTTGTCAATCTTGGTACCTGGCGATTTGTGACAATAATTTGTTTTGGCGACATGCGACCATCAAACGATATCGAACTCATAAAATTCCCGTCCATGTCTTAAGTGATCCTCAAATAGACTGGAAATCCGAATTATTTCGGTTAACAAACAAATGTCCAAGTGTTAACACTCAAACCTTAACCGGTCATACCGACGAAGTTCTATTCGTGAGCTTCGCCCATAAATACGGAGATTTTGTCTCTTGTTCCAAGGTATTTATTGACGACCACAATTAACTATAAACATCTAATAGCCGTTTTATTTATCCCACATAGGATCGTACGTTCATCATATGGCGATATAATGACAAGACTCATGAGTTTGAGCATTTCAACACTCTAAACATGGGCCGTTATTATTGGCATTACACTTGGAGCGGTCAATACAGCAGCGACGATAAGAAGCTTCTGGTTTCCGGGGTCATCGACTCACTCACAGGGGAAATCGCCATATTTAACACTAGTAAGTTCAATTGAAAATTGACTCCTTAAACCTTTCATATAACAGATTGAACCCATACATTTTGCAGATCTAACTCCGGGATCGACTGAGAAGGATTACACTTTCGTTTGCCGTGTAGTGAATGATCCCTACGATGTGATGGGTTGTTGGTGCACCGAGCGATATTACATCACTAGTTGCTATCAGGTGTCCGATAACGAGATGGCCCCCGCCATGAATATGACCATGTTCATTTGTGACTACAAGCCCATTACACCCCATCCAATGTGGAGTCACCTTCCAGAGGAAACAGCTCAACTCCTGAGTGTTGAAAATTGTATCGGACGCGTGTTTGATTTCATGAACCCATCAGTAAGTATTGAATTTTCTCAGCTGTTCCTTTAAGAAGGATACCCTGCTTCCGAAAATGTTGATTGTTCACGGCGTTTAATTGAGTTGGAGAAGTCATTTTTAAGTTCCAAAGACATTTGAGACCAGTTTTGGAGTGAGAAGACAATCTCGCAAATAAAATCAAGGTCGTTTAATTAGGTCACGGGCCAAAAATTGATATAATGTCAGTTAAAACTTACTTAAAAACAAATTCATGAATTTTTCTTAAAACCTATTCCTAAGATGGTCTCATTGTTGCCTGAATCCGAAATATTGACTTAATTTATTGAGCCCTTCTTCGAATTTGGGTGAAGAAAAGTCCGATTGTGTCCTTCGAGCATTGTGTTCGAAAACAGCCATTGAAAATTGAACGGTTAAATAGATTACACCAATATTTTGAATCATTACCGAACTAAGTGTGCCTAATTATTATCCAGAAGAACATTTTCATAAATTTGTTTTTAAGCAAGTTTTAGGTGACATTGTATCAATTTTTGGCCCGTGACCTAATTAACCGACCTCGATTTCATTTGCGGGATTGTCTTCTCACTCCAAAACTGGTCTCAAATGTCTTTGGAACTTAAAAATGACTTACCCAGCTCAATTAAACGCTGTGTGTTTTGTTATACGTATGCAATCTGAATTGAGTTTGAATCACTTTTATTCAACGACTCCTCCACAATCACTTATTGAAACCATCGTTTGGGCGGGACGCTTATTTGTAGCCAAGACTATAACCTCAAGAAGTGGCCGATTGCTTATTTAAAGAAAGGTATTTGCCAAATAAAAATATTTGCCATTTGCACCTCAAATCAAAATTGGGCCCAAATTCTGATCTAAAAGTACGGGATAGTCATTTTCTGACCTTAAAAACAATGCCCAATCAACATCCAAACAAATTTCAGTCCAAAAATGTGAAGGAAACACCCACCTATTTGGTCTAAATAAAATTCTAAATAAGAAACCTTAAGGGACAACAAAAGTTTGTCAATTTGACTAACTTGAAGTAAATATATAGAAGCCAATATATTTTTCCAAACGAATAAAGTCTGTTTTCGAGTTGAATTGGCCCAATATCGCATCCGGAATAAACTCGCATTATGCAAACGTTCCTCGGATATTGGAGTCTGAAATCGGGTTGTCGGGCCATTGCCATTATATTTGGTTCATGGGCTATCCTCAACCTGATCTTCAATCTCTCCGCTTTCACTTCACCCAATTACCATATTTTGGTGGACTACCATTTCTTGGATCCATCAACCAAACCCATTGCTAGAACTCTGTACACTACCTCTAATGTGATTTATTGGCTGACACATCTCATGAGTTGTTCTTTGCTCTTGGTGGGTGTTCAAATGGACAAGAAAAGGTTGTTGAATCCCTTCTTGGATTGGATTCCCATTGGGATTGGTTGGGAGATTGTGTTTGTGATCCAACAGATCATTAATGCCCGTGATTGGATTCAAGGGGCTGTGATTGGACAAACTCTGATCATGGATGTGGGCATACCTATCTATTTCTTCTTGATTGTCCGCCAATATCAACGAGAAATGGCTTTGGTGTCGAGATTGAATGCCTTAAGAGACTAAAGAAGACCCTGAGCATTATGATCGTTTCCAAAATTATGTCCCTGTGTGTGTTTCAGGCGGTTCATTATTTGCGATTGATTCGGATCTTTTCGCAAAAGACGCACGATCCCAGTAAAAAATTCCCAATGGAGCTCCGAAACCAAAACCATGGCAGACAGATTTTGATGGAAGACCAAGATGTTGGATTCGAGTGTGAGGAGGTTTTTAGAAAGAACCAATTGTGTATGGTGGCGATGTTCGGTACCAAAACTATCGTGCCTCATAAGGTTGGATTTCGAGAGTAAGTACGTTCACTTTCAACTTTAGGTTAAAGAAACATCTTGTAAACTGATTTGATACTATAAAAAAATTGATTTCGATCAATTGAGGTCAAAAGTGGATGTAAAACTACTCAATATAAGACAAAAAAGGATGCAAATTGCCACTATTCTTATTTTTGCCAAAAATAGATTGCCATGTCAGTCAAAACTGGATTCTAGAACGCTCGAAATAAGAATGACGGAATTTTTTTTAACTTAAAGAAACTTATTTTAAGAGTTTTTCTACCATCGAGTGTGTTTATACCAGTTTGCCATTACAGTCATAGCTTGATATAAGAATAGCTTTTAATATACGAGTACTTCGACTCGAACAAAAATTTGCTGTTAATGCAGGTCTTTTAAAACACCTCTTGATAAAAGAGTGTTTTTTGCTGCTGACACACGTGACAATATTCTTATTTCCAATATTCACTGTAATCTCATTGCTTTATGAAATTTAGACTGAAATAGGAATTAAACGATATCTCTTCATTTTCTGAATTTAATCAATTTTCAGCTTGACGTTGGACAGTGTCATCTGTCCAAAACGAATAACCGATTTCGATCACAGTATCGAGTTTCATGGTCAAATTGTCAGTATATCGTGCACCAAGGACGACCTTCAAATGTTTGTTGCTGTCAGAGAATGGCCCGAAAACGCAGTCGCCACCCGATCTGATCCTCCTCCAATTTCTACTGAAGTGATCATTCACGTAGTTGATCTCGAATCATGGTCCCTAACTGGACAGGTAAGACCTTATCCTAACGCAAATTTAAATCATATGTTTTGTGTTTATGGGATGCATGCTTCAATGACTTCATCAATTGGCCGCCACATTTTGGGGTCTTTTTAATACTGATGCAATCATATAATGTTTTTACGCTAAATGTTGCCACATTGGCCCTTGTTAAGTTTTTAGGGTCAGAAATTGTAACAAAGGCTGACTTTTAGAGTATAGAGAGATGGATACTTTATCAACTTTAGGTTGAAAATGGCGACACTTTTTATTTGGTCGCAACACTACTTTTTAACGCTAGCAGACTTCTAAAACGAGTCTTTATCAATATTAGCTTCTGCGTAAAGTATTTTTTACCAAAACAATAGTCAAGAATGTCGTAACAGGCTAAAAGTGAGCTTGAAGTCGATTTTGGGAGCATGGTTGTAGCGTGCCTTTGCGCAGACAAACCTCACGAGCTAACGTTCACTATTCTGATGTTATGTCATTTTGTTTTGTAGATATTTAAAGGTCCTATCGGGCGTACGTCATGCCACGACGCGTTTTATTTGTATTCCGATTCATCGCCAAACTATTTGTCATGCGGATCTGAAGATGGCCGCGGAGTGCTTTGGGACCGCAAAACGGGTGTGAAATTATCCACGCTCGATCATGAGCAATGTCTTAATTGCGTGTCCTTCCGAGTGGAAGACGACGAGGTGTGTGTGACTTCCTCAGATGACTTCACGATCAAAGTGTGGAAATCCAAAGATCGCGTCAAACGTGAAATGTCAGAGACTGTGTGCGACGACTAACTAATATCTATTCATTCAACTCAAGAAGCTACAAAGTTGGCTCGACAATGGACAACAAATTCGGAAACGGGGTCTTCGTCGCCATCGCGACGCATTCCGCCAATGATTTCCTCATTCTCCACCAAAGGCAAGAACAGTTGCACGAATTCCGGACTGTACGGAGGCTGAATGGTGTCCAAGACTTCAGTGACAAAGTACCTGCAGGGATGTAAATTAAGTACCTTAGCTAATAATAAAATTGCATTGACCTTTGTCGCTTTTACCTGATTAAGGACACATCTGTGTCGGTGTTTTCCCAACAACCTTTGATGTATTTAACCACCGGCAACACATAACCTCGAGAAAGAAGGTTAACCAGTCGATCGATCAACATTTTCTTGATTTCTAGTTGGGCCAAAATCTCCAGAGAATCGTACCTCTGCTCGAATAATCGGATATACAACTAGGATATAAAGAAGGGAATATTGGCTGATTTGCCCTAAAACTGTTTTGATTCTCAACTTACTTGGAGGACTTGATTATGAAGCAATGGATGACAAGTGACCACTTCGTCCAACAAAGCCAGTTGTACGGGACAATAATCCGTTGAGAGCGAGAAGAAAGTAGGTTCGGTCACCACGAATTCCACCCATCGAATAATACCCACAGAAACAACGGGAAACCTACAATGCAACCATCGACATATCATCCATCTTCACGCCATAAGTAAACACATTCTCAGGGCATTTACCTAATACATTGATACAAGGTGCCCAATTCGGCGATGAGATCAGTGGCACCTTTACTCACACTCAAAATACTGTGCACTTTTTCGGCGGCTTGCGTGGTTCCTTTGAGTTCCTCTTTATTCAGATTCTTGCGGGCCCCTCGTTTGTAATTCCACGTGTCACAAACACTAGAGGCGTATGCCAGCAAGAAAATATACTTGGATTTGTGTTCCTACGAGGAAAAATGCGTATGAATATCCCTTCCATTTTGTCCTTGTAAGATCAATTACCTGATTGATCTTGGACTCGGGGCGAAATAAGGCGTCAATAAGCAGTTCCAAGAACTGTGGAATGCGGATCAGATCCACGGGGGGTGGATCCGTGTGATTATACAATTTATACAAGACCACAATATCCGCCGGATTCAGAACATTGCGCGACAACATAGAACTCAAAGCTTGCGCCGCTCGAGCGTGTTGAAACCCGGCCACCAAAGCCATAGTGATGGGTGTGACATCGTGTTGAGCCAATTGGGCCTCTTTTTGGATCTCCTCCTGCAATCGCCGAATCACATGACCCCCTTTGCTCTCATGGGCCAAAACGGACAAGAGAACTTGGGCATAAACATAGGTGTGTTGGCCGTGACAGACCATTTTGGCACATTCCTCCATGGATTTCTCGACCCGTTCCTCGCTGGCCGTCAGAAAATTGGTGATGGAAGTCTTGAGAATCCTAGAAAACACCTCGATCTGTTGAGCGGCCGTGGATATGGATGTGATCTCGCCCTGAAAACCCGCATCCGAAATGAGTTTGATGGTGAAATTCAGCATGAGACAATCCGGATAATCCTCGGCCAATCGATAGATCAAGGATCGCCAAGTTGGATATTCAATGAGCTCAGCTAACCAAGAAGGCGTTTCGCCCTCCTCGTTAAAGATGGCATCGGCCTTCTTAGGGTCAAAGGTCTTGAGAATCATGTCATGGAGATGATTCTCGACCTGCTGTTGGACATCCGTGATCTCTGCTCCGGCCAAGATGAGCCATTCGGCCATGAGATTGGCCATCTGGGCCACGGCCAGATAGTTCTTGCTGAGCAAATCGATGACTTGCTCGGGATTGCCGCCGGTTTGGAAGTAGGTCTTCAATTGGGTGAAAATCTCGGGCTCCATGATGAAATCGGCCGTGGCGAATCGACTCAGACATTGCTCGCGAATCAATTCCGGGTCTTCTTCGGGTTCAATGGGTCCGAGACCGAGAGCGGCGGCGCTGGAATCGGCCACGCCATCGGGCTCTTCGTGGTCTTCATCGTGGTCTTCCTCGTCGTCTTCGTCGGCGTGATGGTGGTGGTGATGTTCGGGGTAAGGATGGTGGGATTCGTCACTTTCGGGATCCATGATGGATGGATGGTTCTGATGAATGGGTGAGTTGGTCCGGATTTCAGATTGTTTTGGTTGATGCTTACAAATATGGTGTTTGTTGGTACCTCTGGTGGACATTTATGGAACTACAAAGACGCTGTTGGCGGGTCCTAGTGGATGCACCTTTTAATTTTATAAAGGTAGTGGTTTATGTCAAAAATATAAAATCCAAGACAAAATCTGTCTTTCTTTACATTTGTCTCAGTCTTGAAGAAAAGAAGGAAAATGTCTATTCCATGAGAGAAAGAACACTAACCGGCAAAGCCGACCTTAAAATGCGTTACAAATTCCATTACAGACCCTAAAAATGCTTAAAAATATCTGGAAAAATCCATTTATGGGGCCAACTATTCAACCTTAATGGCATTCCAAAAGCTTTTGCCTAAGAGGAAGCCAATATCAAGGCGTCCCAAAAATCCTTAAACCAAACCCTTCTAGCAAA
>CM021317.1:2930736-3034916 GCA_010645155.1 Tigriopus japonicus | reverse complement strand
AGATTTTTCGCAGAAGTGACAAATGTACAGTTTTACGTGAATTGGCAGTAACAACGAATTAGCGCGCGCAAAAATGATTGAAAAAATGGAAAATCAGATTGAACTCTTTCAGTAGTTGATACTTATGCATTCGTATTTGGCTTCAATATCAAATTTTCGAGCCCTGAATAATTCGAGTCAAAAGGCATAATTTACTCCTAACGCCTTCGAAACTCGTGCGAAACGTTCAAAGGGTTGTGTAACGAGAGATTCTTAGAAAAGCTAAACAACAAAAAATCATTTTGCTTACAAACAAGCACCCATCTGCCTTTGTTCATAGATGGTTTCCCAGAATTCAATGGAACACTTCATTGTTAAGATGTAAAAGCAAATAAACTTTGCAAGCCCCATTTAAGACGATTCAAAAAGGTCTTTCCCAGAATGAAGGTTTTGTGCAATTTTCAGTGCAATTTTTGCCGTTTTTGTGCAATTTTTTGCGCAATTTAGGCCAATTTTTTGTGCAACAGAATGACATCCTTAGTAATTAGATCAATCTCAAGCCATGTGGCGGACGAAAACATTGGTATTTTTTGTGATTGATTTTTTTGTAGCATAACATTATAACTAAAGCATACTTGCATCCGTGTAACAAAACTTACTGTAACATTTTTTTTACCAAATTCACTTGGCAGTACCATCGGAATAGTTTTTGGCCGCCGATTCATGCACAATTTGGCACCACTTGGGTCAACTGTTGACCCGCTTGAAAGCTTGCTTTCAATCAGCATCCAGTGGCAATGTGATCAACCGGGGTCTTCTAAGGCAGGGATAACCTATATAATAGTATAAATACTGGATACGAACTCGCGGAATTTCCTAGCTCGCAACCTCACACGGATGAGGCCGAGAGTTCGTAAGTAAACAAGAAGTACAAACGGCCATGTTGGGAGTGGAAAATCAAACGGAAATCGACCAAGAGTCCAAAAGATAGTGCGCCAATCGGGGTTTTCTGTGTTTCAAGCGGGTCCAGCCAAGTCCTAGCCTTGGTAGAGGTCAACCCCACGCCCCAAAATTAGTCTGATGTGGGTGTTTCGAAGACATTAAGTTCAGCCAAGAACGAGTTAATGAAATAGTGAATGAATGAATGACCACATCATGGAGTGCGAGTGAACCCCCCACAAGGTGTCTTTTCTACAAGGTGACGATCAAAGTGATCAAATGAAGTCTGATGATGACTAGGTTACCGGCTACAACCTTCGGCAGTGATAGACCTAACTACAGCAAAAAGAACGAATATGGACCAGAATCTGAGCCCAAATTCCTCTTTTGCGCAAAAGGATTAAGAAGAAACTTTCCCACGGACCAAAACGGGGAGTTTCTTTATGCTCATCCATTGAACAACTTAAGAATATCTTACCATTCCTTGAATTATCAACAACAAAATAGCGGGGTTTTCCGAGCTTATCTATTATCCGATTTGAACGTCTTATTAATATCTTTGAACTTACAGTTGAACCCATCCATGTGTTATCCTGAACTTAACTAACACATGCCAAACTTTGTATGAAATCAAGTTTGTTTTAGGTTGTGTCACCTTGGCATTGTTCTATAAATGATGGTCCATCCTCAAATTTCTTTTATTATATGGTTGTGTCTTTTAGTTCAGGATAATTCAAGGACAGGTAAGATATTCTTAGGTTGTTCAAGTTGTCTAATGGATGAGCGTGATAAGCGTGATAAAAATCCCCGTTTTGATCCGGAGGAGAGTTTGTGGGGTAAATTTGGTTCCTTTCCAAGAGGAATCTGCGTTCGCATTAAGGTCCACATGGAACAAAGAAAGAAGAAGTCCTCAGTGTCAAGAATTCGATCATATGAAGAACAAATTAAGATGACTTCGAAACATATCAGGTGTGGCTACTAGCAATGGATGGGCTCAATATTTTGATTTGCCTTCTGACTCAATCAGCCCAAATTGGTGATCTGACAGTCTAACCCGGATTACATGGACCCTCTCAAAGTCTTGAGAATGAAATGCTCCCACCAAGATTGAATTGTGTGGATTTTTTGACTCAATTTGATTGGTTATTCCTGGACAAAGGGATCTAAGAACTAAGAAGACTAATCAAACCCTATCAAGCACGTAGAGCCTATCCCTGCAATGAAAAGACATGATCCTCTGGTCCTGAAGGACCCTTAGCCCCAGTCCTGCGTGGTCCTGACCTTCTTGAGCCCCAAGACTTGAAACATTTTCAATCAAATCCACAATCCAGGATTTAATCCTCATGTTTTTCACTTATTTTGTCTCAAGGACGTCGTGATTGCCTTTGTTCCAATTCCAATCAGGATCAGATGGCTGATCTGATCCAGAACCGTCAAAAGTGCCATTCAATAGTTATAGCCAACAACATCTCCGACTTGGACTCCATCTTGTTTCAAAATGAGACTATTCTCATTCCTTCATTTTCCTATAGAAATGGTTCCTGCGTCGTGGAGGTGCTGATGAGGATGGGAGAGGAGTAACCCTCCAGATATCACCACAGATACTTCTATTTAGCATTGTTTCACAAAAGTTGGACTATTGGGTGAAGCAAGATTCCATCTATGTATTTTCCTGATTGTTAAGAGGACTAAAATCCTTTGGAGAGCTGAATGTCAAAAGTTCATGAGACGAGTAAAGGGAGTGCTGGGACCTCTAAAATCAAGGTAAAGAACAATTAGTCAATAAATATTAACACAAAAAGTTAACCTGAATGCTTTCAAGATGCATGTTCAACAGTTTTAATCGTTAATAAGGAATAAATGACATTGTGTCAAAATATGGCCTCGGCCTCATACCATTTTTTCAAAAATCGGAGTACGTGTCCACCCCTTTCAGGGGTTCCTGGATAGGTTGTGTTGATGATAGTTAGAGACCGGATTTCAAATTTATTTTGTAAAAAAAATATCAATTTTTACTCAGTTTGTATCGAAAAATAAATGTTTGAGGTAATTTTGACGAAAAATCAATTTTTGGTGGTAGTTTGATTGACTTTTACAGAAAAAAAAAACATTTTTTTTGAAGTAGTTTACAAATTTTTCAAAGAGTAATTTTTATCCTTTATTTTTTAGTTTTATTTAGGTTTCAACATTGATTAGATTGAGTACATGAAGCCAAGGATTTCTCAAGCTAATCCATGGTCTATGATGGAGCAAATTTTAATTTCCTAGGGTTAATTTAACCTTAATTTAACCCTGCCTTACATGTCTCTGTTTACGCGCTGATTAGCGCCCCCTGTGATCAAATCAAAACATAGTTGCCAAATGGTTATTTGTAATGTCACTCTTTGGGACAGCAGTAAATATCTTCTTAACAATCAAATTTCTCCAAAATGTGCGCCTTTGATAACATAATGTCATTGCAAAGAAATAAACTACTGAAAAAAATCCTGAAATTTTGAGTAAGGGTGGCACTAGAGCGTTTCTAGGTGGCACTAATACTCACTCCATCAGGTGGCAACTATGTTTCAATTTGAATACAGAGGGCACTGATCAGCGCGTAAGCACTGATATTTAAGGCAGGGTTAAATGGTATTTTCTAAAATGTTAAAAGGTTTCTCATCTGTTAAACGTTAATGTAATACGAAATTCATATCGATTTACGGAACATTTTTGTTGTATAATGCACTTGATTTTGATTTTTAAATTTTCATTACTTTCATGAAATACAAATATTAGATTATTTATGTAGATAAAATACATCTTTATATTTTTCTTTTAATTCTTATTTTTTGGTAATAGCTTATCAAGGTTTGCACTATAAACTTCTTTACGAGGTTACTTACTGATTCATTTCAAGGCTAGGATGACCTGTAGTAACGATAATGAGGCATCGATTTTTGGCAACCGTTGGGCATACGCCAAATGTATTTCTTTTCTGTCTTTTTTCAAGGACCCTAATGCCAAACCGCAAAGGATCTAAGTTATGAAAGTCATTCTGAGATCCGAGCAAAAATTCTATGGTCGTTCGTGCCAGCGGAGTGCATTTTCAGTCTTTCTATCCACATACGTACAGTACATACGTACGTAGAGTGTCCAGAATTGGTGGTGCATCGGAAAATATTGATTTTCAATAGCTTAAAGACACGTTAGCGAAAAATGTACGTTTACCAATATGATTTTATTTCATTTACAAATAACTTCGACCTTTTTTTAATACGCCTTGTATCAAAATCTTCAACATATTTGACTTGGTATGCAGGGCATGTGTTTATTCTCATTTTTTCGTTGTGCGTGGGTTTATTGAAGAGTCCTTCCAAGACGAATTTAAGTTGCCTTTTTGACCTGCTTTGCTTGAAAAGCTCTGAACCCTTCAAATATTGAAGTATGCATTGAAACAGTGGTTTCCGATGGGATAAGGGTTTTCAGAACAATTCTTTATTGTATTATTTTCTATTTTCCACTTAATGATGAATTTTTGGTCTGAGTGGCAAGGAAAACGCCGTCAATTCTTGGACACCCTGTACAGGCGAGGTTAAAAACAAGAATATTGTTCGTCTGCAACTTTTTTATATCTTGCACCAATTGATCCTTATTATGTTCTAAAGGTGTATTTCTGTCATTGTCAAAATCTTTATATTTTGAAAGCTATTCTTAAATCTTACTTATTGACAGTGCTGTCAATAACGTTGCTCGAATGGTTTGGTACCGAAGTGCCAAATATCCCAGATCAATTCGCGAACATGGAAGTCAAAGTTCTGTTTATAATATTGTTGATTTATTCTTCACCTAAATATATTTTCTGAACGTTTTTGTATCCCTGATAATTTAACGATTTTGTATTGTTGATTTATTCTTCACCTAAATATATTTTCTGAACGTTTTTGTATCTCTGATAATTTAACGATTTTGCGTTTTCAAATGAAAGAAAGAAATGTTACGAAGAGCATTCTGTTGTATTTTCAAGTCATTTATTGCTAACATTGCTAAAATTTAATCTTAACTAATCCTTAAGAGAGCATACAGAATACGTAGTCCACTCTACGAATTACCCAACTCCTTGATTGGACCATCAAAGCAAAGATGCATCTGTGCAACAAATAAGCTACGGGCAAATGAACTAACAGGATCTGTCTTTTCGCAAAAAAGTAACAAAAGCAAAGGAAAAGAAAAGAAAAGCAAAGGGCAATAGTAGCTTAAATAAATGTGGTAAAGTACAAAATCGATCCCCCACGATGTGAATGTACGAGTCTCGAAATTCGCATTCGATTGATGTTGAGGAAAAGAATGGTGAATTGGCGTCATGGTTGCGACAAAAATGCATGAACGTGGTGCCACAAATCAAGGAGTTGCAAAATGCTTCCATCCACATGCAATCAAGTCTGAGAATTCTGTCAAGAGACAAACTCCTTGGTTTCAAACCAAAGTCGGAATTGGCGTTTGCACTTGACGATAAATAGCTTCTCGTAATGTCAGTCAGACTCATGAATGAATATTCATGACGAGACTTAATCACTTTTGAAACACCACACATTTTTGGCATGCAAACCCCATACATACATTCGACTTGCCATGAGTTCTATTTCTGGCCAGACTTTGGCTCTTGATGTTGTTTGTTAATACAAGGGGGATCAAAAGTGAACGAGGACGACGGTGGCCAAAGTTATTTCACTTTGATTTTCCATTTTATAAAAATCAACTCATTTTTCAGTTTGAGTTGCGCTTGTTAAAAAACGTCGAGGTTTTATTTCGAATTACGTCTGAAATGTTCTTGAGTCTATAATTTAAAATGCAGTTCAGGTTTATTGTTGATGACGGTGGAATTAAATTCAATTCAAGCCGTTCCAATCCTTTGAAGCATTCTTATCTTGTAAAAAATCAATCCTTGCCTTTGTCATATCACAGTATACCTACCGTCATAGTCACAGATGATTCTAAGAACATTTTCTATCAACAGCACCATTATTCTAAAGGAATGCTCTATTTTAAATACGGATTTCAGTCCACGGCAAAATATTTTTATTTTGAGCCTTTTTGCAGTCCCAGTAACAGACTATTGTAGAACTTTTCAACTTGCTTTTTTGAACTTTAGCTTGTAATGAGAAACCGTCTGAGAAACCAAACAATAACAAATTCTAGTGTCCTTCTGGATGATTCATTCTCACGTTTTCATGAACAAAATGATCACTACCAAAGTACTGTACACTAAGATCAGTTACCAAGTTCATCCCAAACAGAAATCTTGCAGGTTGCAGCCCAAGGTGATGTTGTTAATTGATGGTTGATTGATTGACTCTTCGCCTCTTCGCCCTGATTTCGATTCGAACGTTTCAGACCACGAAGTCTTTCATCGGAAAGGTCTTCTCATTTAAGTCGGTTCAAGGGTTCGTCGTCATCTCTGCCAATATCCTGGTTAGTTTTGATAACAAAGTAGTACACCGATAAAATTGCTTAATTCTCCTATTAAACGGAACGTATCGATTATCCTTGGAACTAAAAGAATGCCTCTTCTTATTGCTATCGAAACTATCGTAACCAGAATTAGGGCCAATCCAAGTGGTTGGTCGTTCTTTCGTTACTCGTTTTAGGGTGGGAGGATCCCTGGATAACTCTACCTGATCATGGGCTAGGCTTCGGTTGTTACCAAACCATCCCTTCTAACAACCCAAAGCCCCTCCAGAAATAAGCAACGCCACAAAGGCAACAACCATAACAAGATGAGTAAGTTTGAAGGTCAACAGGGCGATCCGAAGTTTCGAGCCATCTATCTCCGACCAACGAACTAGGGCAGTGGTGAATTAGTCTTTCAGAGTTCATCCACACATGAAGTCATCGGGTTTCTTTGGCGCTCATTGCTTCTAGCGGAAGAAGAACAGGAACAAAGATCTCAAGGATGATTTTTAAGACAAGCTTCGCTTTTTATCTACTTGGGTGGAGTCGTTCTAATCGGTTCACTTGATCTGTGTCCGCACATGCAAATACTCGTTGATAAAGACCCTAAATTATGTTTCCATTTCATTTGCTCTCATTCGGATTTCGTCGCTCTCTTCCGGTCTAGTGACCAAGAAGACCGATGGTTTAGGGTCCAAGGTTAAATTTAATCCCTTGTGACCCTAAATCTAGATTATTTTTTCTGACATTCTCAAGGCATCGTTTTCTCAGTACGTCGTATTTTACAAATATGATCCCTAGAGTCAAAACTGGATCTAAGAACGTTGCAAGCAACGCTGTTGTATCGAGAGTTATTTATCTTGATCTCAAAGGACACTACAAACTATATATGTAAAGAAAATATTCCCATATTTATTAAACGCATATGAAAACTATAACTATATTATCCTTATTTTGGTCTCAAATTATTTGCATAGATTTACAGAGTTTTACAGTGCACAGAGGATAGGGGACCAACCTTAATCTTAGTTTAAGTGATGCAAGCCATGACAATATGAACAGTGGTTCGCATTATGGGCAATTTTCGAATCAAATAGTCTTTGACGGCGTGTGTAAGGTCATTCGGCGTTTCTCTCATTCCAAAATGCACGAGTCATTTAATAATCCGTCTATCTCGTTTCTGAGAAGTCAGATAGTGTGAGCGAAGAAGGATTGAATCGCAAAATGTGCGAATTTAAAAGATTACCAACGTTGCTCTTGTGCCGGCTGCCAAGAAAAAAAAGTTTTTTTAACCTTTTCTCTGTTCGATGTCGAAGAATAAAATCGTCGAAAGAAGCGTTTTTGAAGCAACTTTTTTCATTCCATATTAAATTATATAATTGTTGGAGGGATAACACGGAAAAGGTTGATTACATTGTGAGAATAAAACCTTACCGATTGGTGTTTTTTAATGCAAAAACAACATTTTCCTTCAAATTTTCTTTCATTAAAATATTTTGGGTGAGTCGGTTTCAAAGTATTTTGATTTTGAAATCCCGCTTCCGCTCTTATAACTCGCTTGTGTTTCATCCCTCCTCATTTGTTTTATCTTTCCCTCTGTTTTACTGCATTGGATAAAATTCATCGCTTTGTCCTGAATCGAGTTTATATTCGCTCTCTTGGTCGTAATCAACTTTGATAACTCACTGAGCCTTCTTTTTGTAAGCGTGCGTAATTTGGTTTATTGTTTATTGAATTGTTCCACTCCCTAACTTATGAATTATTACGTAGAGAAACCTATAACTACAGTCAAATCTGGTTGTAAGAATGTCTCTTGATGCAAAACACCCTTTGCTGCTACCAAAATATGCATTCAGTATATAACATCTATTGATATGCATAAAATATTGCCTTCTGACCAAATGTCCAAATTACAAACTGAACCCGGTCTCTCTATTGGATTCGAAATTGGTTGAAGTCGATCCTGATTCCGTGCCCTACAAGATATATCTAGATCGTACTATTTCAAGTACATACACTCCAGGTGGAATACGCGATCCCCTGAAGTCTCAACCAACTTGGATGTGCGTAACGCTGTTGACGTGGAATTTCTTGGGACGGAGCTTCAAGGAGCGTTTTGGAGTGAGTGCGTAAGTTTGGCGTCAGGATCTGGTGGTCGTTCTCGCTTGCCCATTGCATGGATGGATTGATGGGTTAGTTGGTATGGTTGGATACCAACTTGTTTGGTTACGAAGATACTGACTGGGAGGGGGAAGAAGCATGGAAGGGTGTTGGTTCCAGCAACGGAAGTGTTTCTCTCACTTCCTCAGGCAAGGCGGGGAGTTTATGATCTTGGGAGGGATTTCTTGCCTACCCAAAGGCAGGCCCTGAATATTTCGATCATGGTTTCGAGTATAAAATGTGATCGGTCAGGGTTCAGAAAGCAGTTCAACATTTGATCAACTTGAGAACACAGCAAGAACAGTGAGAGAAAAATGATCTCGAAAGTAAGTTTTTCAAAAAGTGGAATCAAAGTAGATTGTGCTGGTGGTATTATCATGCAAAAGTAGCTGGTCTTCATGCCTTCAAATTTGTATTTTTGCAGTTCCTCGTAGTCGCGTCTGTGGCTGTTGTGGCCATAGCAGATCACCCTGAAGAAGGCCATCAACCTCATCAACCCCATCACCCTCATCATCAACCTCATCATCAGCCTCATCATTCTCCCAAATATGAAGAGGAGCCATCGTTGCCCCCAGTTTATAACTATGAATATGGAGTGAATGATCCCAACTATGGACCAGTGTTTTCTCACAATGAAAACCGAGAAGACTACAACACTGCCGGTGAATACAGAGTGAATCTTCCCGATGGACGCGTTCAAATTGTGAGGTATAATGCTGGCCCCGATGGCTACACCGCTGATGTCAGCTACGAAGGAGAAGCCCAATACCCAGAGGAACCTGCTTACAAGCCTCACCATGGCAACCAATACGAGCCTGCACCATACAGACCAGCTCCTCATAGACATGAACCTCAATATAAGCCTGCTCCTTACAAAGCTCCTGAACCCAAGTATGAACCCGCTCCTTACAAGGCTCCTGAACCCAAGTATGAACCCGCTCCTTACCAGGCTCCTGAACCCAAGTACCAACCCGCTCCTTATAGACCCCCTCAAAAGTACGAACCTACTCCTTCCTACGACGCTCCCGAGGCTGCTTATGGTGCACTTAAGAAACCCGACGAATCCCCTGAGGCTTCGTATGACGCCCCAGAACCTTCCTATGATGCCCCTGAGCCTTCCTATGGTGCTCCTGAACATGCTCCTCGTTACTCTCCTCATCAAAAATACCAACATGAGCCTTCTCCCTACAATGCACCTTCTTATTCTCACAAGGCCAAGAGATACACTTTCAAGTCTATCCCCGCTGTTGAAAAGGAGGAGACTGAGAAGTCTGAGAAGTCAGAGAAGTCAGAGTAACTCTGTCATTTTCTTTATTGTTATCTTTATTTTCTGTCAGTCAAATCCGGTATGGAATCATAAGACTAATAAAAACACGAAGCCAAAGCCAGCATGATTTATTTTCAAGATCGAATAATTACGACATATATATTTTGTATAGGTTAACCGGAAGATCTTCAAACCCGTAAGCTTGTAACAATATTCTTGCCTGATCAATTGTTTCATCGAATAGCGCAACAATTTCGGGAGGAAAATGTGTCATCCTTACTTTGGGCCTTTTATTGCGTCGCCAAGTTGTGTTTTCCAAAGATGAGACGCATCTTAACCTCTCAAGGTCTGGTTCGAGTCGAAAGAATTCGCTCACCCTCAAAAGTTCTTTGGCCATATCCTTCTTGAAATCTTCAAAGTGCAGAACCATAAGGTTGGGAGATATCGGAATCCAATCAAAAAGAATTTCCAACCATAGCCTACGGATGAGAGCGTGAAAAATAGAGGAACGTCTTTTTTGATCATTCATACTCACTTGATTTCAATTTTAGCGAATTCCACAAATTGGGGAGAATGCAAGGTGCTCAAATATTCTCGGTCTAACTCCAGCTCTCCAGCCAACACGTGGTTCCAATGGGCCAGAATTGATTCGTAAGGGTTCCGAATCAAGAGAATAGCTCTGCCACCAAATTCGTAAATGTGATCCAATCTCCACGTCATTGTTTCGCTCTTTCTATTTACGTCTGTTGAAGATCATTTTACAAAAAAGTAACTTTTATTAAGTCTTTTTTACGTAAAATGGTACCTGGGGTGATTTTTTGATATAGTTCCGCCCTCTGGTGTTGGGATTTGATTAATGAAGCTGAATTTCTCTGATACAGAGGTTCGTGTTCAATCCAAAGGTAACAATCTTTGATTCCAGTGAATAGTGAGATACTATGAAAAATCCATTTGGATCCCGACCCAGGATAGCTTAGGCCGAGATGTTCCACAACAGTGTTTTTGGGATATTGGAAGAGATCAAGCTTCCTTTTGCACTGAATTGACTGAAGAGATACCTCTTCAATAATTGTCGAGAGTCTCTGAGATTTGGCAGCATTTTCCTCGTACGTTAAGCCGTTCAAAAATATGGATTTCAGTTTCTTAGAGAATTTCAAATGAAGCCACAAAAGTTGAGCTGATAATCGGTCTTCTTTAGTTTTGAAATTAGTTGCAAAACGGAAACTTAGCTCTTTTGAGTCGGTTTCACATTGAAGAGATGATAACTCCATCATTCCGTGATTATTCCGGGAAATCAAGAAGCTATTGCATTTCCGACCATCTCTCAGAATGAAGTCGTTCATTGCACCGCATATCACAGATGAAGACAAAAAGAAGCAACCCTGTCCTTGACCACTGGCTGAACCATAAAATCCATGTCCAGTTCTGAAGTCATGAAACCATAGATTGCCACAAGGTTGACCTTTGTCGAAGAAACCGATCACAAAATGGCGGTTCCGTCGATCAGTTTTGAGAAACGCTCCGAACGGTAGAGAAAATTTGAAATGAGTTTTCAAAGAGCTATCATCTTCGTAGATGACATGTCCTTTTCCATGAATGTATCCATGACTAAAGTTTCCGGTAACCTAGAGAAATAAGGCATTTTTTCAATTTATGAACTGATCAATAATCTCAAAGTTTAAACTCTTACCGATTTGATTTCAGAATGACATTTTGATCTTAGGCAAACCAGTTCATGCTGGTCTTTAGCTAATTTGACTAACGTTCCAAATCCAAAGGGATTTCCGTTTTCGTCCACATTGCCATCGAAACTGAATAGTTCCTTGTCCAAAAACTTGAGATGGCTCCAATCCTGCGCGTGAGATTTAGTAGAAGATAATAAGTTGATAATCAATATCAACCCATAACACTTAAATTTAACTTTACCTTTACATCAGTGTGAGTGGAACAATTTCCATTTGAACACAAGAAGTTTTGCTGAGGTTGATTTGGATTATTAAGGTCGAGTTGGATATCCAATAACCAGGACTTGAACTCCTTTTTGATTCCAGTTACATCCTCGATATCACTTTTGACTAACGGACACAGTTTTAGAATAACTAACGCCCATAACACAGGCATCTTGCACTCATTCTCATGACGATGATACTTCCATTGAAAAATCCAATAAGTTGTGCACACACCTTTTGTGAAACCGTTGTCTCAGGATCGAAGACAGGTAAAGTATTACTCAGAACAAAAACGTATATACTGTACTACATACATTCATTCTCACCCGCTTCAGCGGTTCTTGAGCGTGAAATTATTGGACAATGGTCATTTCGTGAATTGAACAATCATATCAAACAGAACAAAGAGAAATCGGTTGGAGAATGGTTAAATATGTTCACAAACCAACAACTTGTCTATTTGCATTTTTTATCGTAACAAAATGGCGTTTTAAAGTTTGAATGTGTATCTAATAAATTCCCCCATACTAAAATTTTATATTCTATTTTGATTTTTAGACATTTACTATTCCTTTGAATTTCTCGATTTTAAATTTTGTCAAATGGATTCTCGGCCTTCTGAGTTGAGACAAGGAATAAAGTACTTGACGGAAAAATTGATAAATTAAGCTAGTGTTAATCCATCCACATCTAACAAGAGTCCAATATTGCAGATTGATTCGAAAATGTTCTATTTCAATTTTCACAGAACGTCAGTCTTCGTGAACTTACTAAATATAATCATTATTAATTTGAGCACTCAATTTTTTTCATGGATTTGGAACCAGATCAATTATGCTTTTTGATAAATTTGGCAAGAAATGCAATGCTCGTTCGTGGAAAAAGTCTTAATTTGCGAATAACTTTAACATTCACATTTGATTGGACTTGCGGACGAAATTTTAATATGCAATTTTTACTGAATGTGTTATTCAAAAAATGACTATGCGAACATTGACGACGAAATGGAAAGGCGAAAAAAATAATTTAGATACAGGCAATTAGTTTAAGGTTATCAATTCATCTTCGTTTTGTACAGAAAATGAAGGTTCTTTGAAAATTGTCAATTTCATCAAGTGGCAATTTTGGCATGAAACTTATATGTTTGCTTGGCAGCACTGAAATCTTTTAAACTAGTCGAAGTTGAAAATGAACATGTTTTTCGATTCCAAAATGCAATTTGAGATGGTACAGTATCTGAAAACGTCTGGGATCAAATGGATCGAATGGTAAACCCTTCTTGATTGAAGTGTTGGTATGATATGGTTCTTTTTCAATTTTGTGGGAATTTAAAATCTGTCACAATGACCAGATTTTTGAATGGACCTAGTCCGATCACAATGTATCATATTTTACTATTAACAACTTGACTAAACTCTGTATCAATGACAAAAAGTAAAACCAGCAAGTAAAGTAAAGAGTTATTTAACCAAGTTTTCTCTGGTATCATGAGTTAGGGAGCGGAATAATAGTTGCTGCAAGCGACAAAATAGTTGAAAAATGTCAAAACAGCCGGGGAAAAAATCAAATAGTTGCTTAAATTCGTGATTCGTAAAATTCGTATTCGTTAAGATTTTATGGTGTTGTTTGAATATCTAGAGGCCCATTTAGAGGGTTTTCTGTGTAGAAAGGATTGTCTTTAAAAATACGGACAAATTGTATTTCAAAAGTAGAAAAGAGCTCTCTATAAATTTGGAGAAAACCAAATTTTTAAAGAGTATTCCCATTTGCATTCAAATCTTTCAATTATTAAACGTCTGTTAGCAATTGTTGGAGTTTTTCATGCTCTTGCGCTTAAGGCGATTTTTTTTGCGCATTTGGATCTTGAACATCTTGGAGGCACTGCCTGACTTCCTTGCAAGAGCTGCTTTTGGTACGAAAGTTACGTAAAAGAAGAAACCTCACCTTCCTCGCCACGTGCTTTATCTTGGATTTTGGCAACCCATTAGTTCCACGGAGCTCGAAATCGCAGGTGATTCGAAGGGCACAGTTGAAACAGTGAAAAGCAAGTGTAGGGTTAACTGGCCCATGGGATTGGGGCCGTATGGGTCAACGGGTCAACATTTGATCGTCAAAAGCTTTCAGACTTCATGGCATAGGTAGTGAGCTTATAATTTGGTTATTTTTGATTGTGAGGCGCTGAGGGAAAATCAAGGTTACTTAAAAAACCTTTTGGTAAGATTGAGGGTTTTAGGAACAGATGTCATTGTTCGGGAAAATCGATTTGGGTAAAACAAGTGGGTAAAATCAACCCTTTTGCCCCTCTGCTTACAGTGCACTAATCCGTTTAAGTAACTTGACTAACAATTGTGTTATAATTTTAGTGTAAAGCTAAGTGAAACCTTGAGTTACTGATCGTGATGTATTTTTGCCATAAATTTTTGAATGAAAACACTGCTCAGGAAGAACACAAACTTAAGATGAAAATAGTTGCTCCATGGCCCTCTTGAAAGTGCCTTGATAGACTTGATTCTTTAGATTTTTTGTTACGTTTATATGTATACATCGCTTTTTTAGGCCAAAGAACTAAACCGTAAATTCATGCGACTAAAATGTAGAGAGAGTTATTACAACTAACTGAAAACTTGCTTTGTCCTAGTCTGTTTGTTGACAATATTTTATTTTTAAGCACTTCATAGCAATTGCAGTTGTTTTTAATACTCTAGAAAGCTTGGATTTGCTTTTTCGTTATTTTGACCTCTTCCAATTTGAAATAGAGCTTGTGACTAATTACGAAGCGAAGAGCTTGAAAGTATGAAATCAATCAGTGGCCTGGGATGAATTTGGACTTTCTGAGTAGTTCAAAGCAGTGCTGCCTGGTCCATCGGGCATGGATGCCAGAACCCCTTCAAAAATATGCAAGACGGGGCCAAAATACTGTATGCGAGACTACCAACGCGAAATAGGCCTAAAACATGCCAGGTTTTTAGTATACAAGTCGTTCTAAAGTCGACAAAATAAGCACATTTTTGGCTTTTGTCCCTTGACGGTACATTTCACAAAATTATTTTTGCATTAAAAGTGAAAGAACACGAAAATATTGGACACCGTTTGCAATCTCAAAGATTTAAAATTTCATCCTTTTTAAATACTTCAGAGATAATCTAGATTTCAAAATGGTTTTCAGTTGAAAGTTTTGCCCTGTTATAAGACATGTGTTTTGCCAAATTTGGCATTTTAATGTCAAAAGTGACACCTTTAGGCCGGAAGTTGTGACTCTATAGCAACATTTGTCGAATTTAGTGCAACAATTGGCAATTATTAATTACAACTTATCTTTACTTAAAAATGAACTTCTACTTTGAAAATAGTTATTGATCCTAAAAAGCGTGATAACAGGCACTGATGTTGGAAAATCTATTTGTAAGACCCCATGTGAGCCGGATCCGATCCCGATCTGAAATTTTGATTTAGGTTCCAAACCGATCCGTTCCGAAAAAAAACACTTTTCTAATACTATAAAATCCTGTCCCTACCCATCACTTTTGGTTCAAAGTAAAGATCTTGGATAAAGAGACCATAGATAATCCAGAGACTTGCAAAGGTTTCGATCAAAACACAATAATATTTGTTTGGCCTTTGTAAATAGATGTTCTCCAATATTGGACTGAAAACAGTCCTCAACTTCGAAAAAAAATATGTTAAGAGTCTCAAGAAATTAAAAAAAAAAAAGAAATCTGATGAAAAGTGCATGTTGGAAGGTTTCGCAATAACACACATTTTCATCACTCATGTTTACCGTTTTTTCTTTGCAGTTTAACTTGTTCAAAGTGAGATCGTGAAGTGCTAATTAAAAGTGCGAGATTAAAATCCTTGATCTGGAATGCAGGATGGTTCTACTTGGACAAAGTAGACAAAAGTAAATGTTTTAAGCGCATCATCTGTTGTCAGAATACTCCTGAGATGAAAGGAATATGTGATCCAGCCATTTAATGTCAAGGAACGCCCATGGCTAAGTTGGATTCTTTCAGGAAGGTAAGGCGATCCTTTATTTATCTATTTAATGAGTACCTTATGTCAAAATTCACGATTTTTATGAGAATCGCAAGATAGTATTTCACTCCTCTAGAACTTGCGTAATACAAAATTATGCCGGAACTTTGAGAAGATTGCCCTTCTTAATTGACAAATTCAAAGTAGCTTTTTTACTTGGGTCTAATCTAACCACATTAAGAAAAACATTCATAAACGGGCTCATGAATCAATGAATTTTTTTGAGCTCTTTTGAATATTTTAGTTTTGAGTATTAGACACAAACTCCAACCAATTACTTCCAAGTGCATCCATACAAATGTACATCCGTTGATTCACTGGATTTGAGTAATGAACTGACGAGCTCAACAAAAACATGGCACACTTCGCACGATTTTTAAGATTCAGGAAACTCACGAAACCTCCGATTTTGCTTGATGGAATTCCTGCGGAGTCAATTTTAAGTAGAATAAAAATCTAAAACATTAAAGGGACAGGAACAATGTTGTTCATGTCAAAATTATCAAATGGGCATTTGTAAGGGAAAGAAACACGATTGTAACTTTTGAGTGAAAAAGTACGCCTTTTAAAGGAGAGCAAAACAAATTACTCTATAACCATTGCTATTTAATGAATATTATCCAATGAGATTTCTTCTCGCAAAATGTATTTAAAAAAAAAATATTTCGATACTCTCCATAAACATGGAGTAGGTCACTTTTCTGAGCATGATCAAGTACTTACAGAAAAACGTTTAGTAAGTCTTCGTTCTTGAACTCTTATGCATCCATTGTGCTTATTCCAATAAAAAGGCATTGGATGAAAAGTAATTGAGTTAAGCACAAAGGAAGGAAAGAAGGCAACTAAATACATACTGTAATTTGTACATGCTCATCCAAGAGCAACTAAACGCATTTCCTTTCATTACTCCGAGAATTATTGCTTTTGGAGACTGAACTTTTCGCAACTCAAGCGTTCTAAATGAAAACCTCCCGTGTTTGTATCGTTCAGGGGATCAGCTGATGTAACATAAAGAAGAAGGCGGAATCGTTTTTGTCAGGAGCCGTCGAAATGTCTTATTTGTTGTAACCATAGCGTGTGAACGACTTGCCTGACATCCTAAAGTACAAGAATGAACTTTTTTATTCTAAAAATGGTTCCAGAACTGTATTACTTTTACGTTCAATTGTTCAAGCAGAATGTGATATATTGATTCAGCAAAATGACAAATGATGTGACCACCAAAGAAAATATTTACTTTTTGATAGGGTCGTTTTCGACAGTTTCGGAACTCATACTTACCTGGCGCAGAGGTTAACCGTGATCATCAAGGCGGTTCCTCCAAGGCGAGGCTCGTTCATTGCACTCCGAATGGGCTGACCCTTGCGATTACCCCAAATGTGGGTAACTCGAGCGCGTAATTTATGTTAGTGGGGGATCTGCGTACGCGCTAATCCCCTGTTAAACACACTGTTGTAAAACGCATGACACAACTTCCCTTATATTTCTTTGCCTTGTTAGGGTATGAGGGAGTCGATAAAGTAACTGTCACACTGCTTCAAAAGGTGGAATTTACGTGTATAAACACGAAATGAGCAATTACAACCACGTCCTGAAATTTCTCATGCTCAGGGTTACGGCACACTTCATAACGATAATATGTAACACAAATTTATTCTTAATTGTTTCTTATTCAGTTTAGAAATAATGGTCCAATGGACGATCTTTGAAACGAAGCTTAAAACCAAATGTTCGGTGTGTGACAAGACGAAAATGTTTTTCGGGTTCTGGGAAGACGAATGGAAGAATGGCCTCTGAACGTTCAAGGTGGGTTTAGCAACTTTTGGATGCAGTGGATTGGGTTAATACCAAAATCAAAATTTTGTGTCTGGCTCTTAAAAAGAGGGTCTAAAGGCAGTGTGGCCAACTAGCATTTTTCGATGCTAGTTTCTGAAAATTGGCATTTTTTCAAGGGCAAAAGCATTGCAGAATTTTGATTAGCATCGCTCGGATTTTTAGCATTTTTCTAGCATTATTTGAAAGGCTCTAGAATAAAAAAAAATTGAATAGCATCTTAGCATTATTCTAGCACTTTTTGGAAAAAGCATCCAATTTTGGGCTTCAAATATAGCTGATTTTGACAGCTGAATTTGTCTACGTTCCCTGACTTAAATAAAGAAATATTGGAAGACTTGTTATCCTTTTTTTCAAGTTGGTTCTACGGTACAGGTAACCAAATTTCTGTTTACAGGCTTTGTCTAGACAACTTGAGAAGGGGCACAAAGCATTACTTGTCTCAAAAAAGATTAGATTTGTGATGGAACTACAACACCAACTACAGAAACACAGCTTTTTAAATTTAGAATGGATAAATCAGTGTTTCAGTAAAAAACCAATCAAAAGGGGCTTTTAACCAAAACCATTTTTGTTAAACGAGGGCTTTTTTGAAATGAAAAGTAGCTGATCACAAAATTCTTAACGTGCAAAATTCACTTTAAAATTTTAACTGTTGATGTGTTTCATGTTGAGAGATTACAAGTTTTATAAAATAGGGAAAATAAGTTGCAAAGGCTTCTGAACCAAGAAATATTCAACTTTGGTGTAAAATATCAATCTTTAAAATGCATTTCTGCTTTTGGTTTTCAAAGAGGCATAAGTGAAATTGAAACAAAAAAGCGCTTTTGGTTTATCACTAGTTTCAATTTAATCCTAGTAAATTTGAAGAAAGCGTTAAAAAAATTTGCTTAAACGCTTTGTTTTGCTCTTTATGATTAATTTTACAATCAATGCATTATAAATTTTTGAAGGCAAATATTTTAACTAGTTTTGGCAAGTAGCAGAAAAATATATTTTGGGTCAATTTCGGCAAAATTAAAGTCAAAACATATATTCAAATATTCAAGTATTCACTAATGGGCATAATAGTCGCTGCAGTCCCTTTTTTGTTTTAGAAAAGGTAGCATTTTTCCAGCATTTTCCATTTTCCGTGGATCCTTGCAATCTTTCACAGATGACGTTCAATTTTGGTGATCTTGATGCCAAAAGTTATAGGATCATTGTTTTGTCCTTCAATCCATTAATTTGAAACTTTTTACTTAACAATAATCGTTTCGTGATTGGACACCCTGCATGCATTGATCTGTGATTCAATTGTCGACGAGAAAAAGTTAGCCTTAGGACAAATAATTTTTCAACATGTTCAAAGTCAGAAATATTTGACAAGCAGCAAATAATATTTGCCATCAAGCTAATTTTGTCTTGGATTTAACCAAATATTTGCCGTTTTGTTTCACGTGTAGACCAGCCTTAATAGAATTTAAACATCACTGCGTTTGTTTTCACGTCACAGCTTTCGATATCAATGCCAAATTTTAAAGTAGAATATTTGTTTACAGAAAATATAATAAGAGTCGACTCATCAAAGGTCGGTTCTGGCTTAGGATTGGTTCCTGGGGAATTGGATCCGACTCACGACGAGCCGACCTCAGAACCAATCCGATACTGAGTCAGCTCATGGCCGATCTGGACACATCGCTACTTCCTACACTTCCATTTTTTTAATTTTTACTCCTTTTAATTTACTAAGGCCATCAAAAGCTTTCATCGAGCTCTCCTGGACCCGACCGTGTGACAGCGTTGCCAGGTCCTGGGGGAAGCCTCTCGGCCCAAATGCTCCAAAATTGGCCACTTTCGGCTACAAACTAAAACGCTTTTCTCACCAAAAAAAACAATCATTCAGTTCAATCAATCAGTTCAATCATGTAAGAACAACTTTTTGGAACCTTAAGTGTGGAAAATAATAGTATCATAGTAACGCCATCTCTCTTGGCCAGAACTAGCGGATTTTGTGTTTTGCGATTTGAGATTCCGGAAAACTGAGATTGCCGGGATATCAAATTCGAAAAGCAAGTCAAACACAACTGTAAAAGTGAAGACGTATCACGATGTTGATGTCAAAGCGTGATTTGGAGCGTGTTTTGAGTTTACTCGAAAATCTGGAGACCGACATTGGAAATGCGTTGTCCGGGGAGCCCAAAGGTTTGCCCCCTTACGGTTCCATAACGTTCCTGATGAGGTATCGGCAAAAGATTTAGAAGAAGCTACCACCAAATTTGCGGAGATAAAGTCCAGTATTATCCATGAGCTATTCGAGGAGAAACATGACCCACGACTTGTGGGAATTCCTAACGGAAACAGAAAGGTTTTGATTTTGCCAACGTCCCAAATCCCAGATTTTATCACCGTTGAGTGTAGACGGATCCGAGTGTCTCACAAGGACCAAATCAGGCGATGTTTCCAATGTCACCAAGAGGGACATCTGAAATATGAATGCCCTAACAACAAAACGGATGAATCAGTGGAATCACACATGAAAATATGGAGCAAAAGCAGAATTCACTACCAAGCACATAAATCGATGCGAATGTCGAAGATCGAGATCAAGGGGAGATTGAGGCATCAGTGGAGTAGAGATATTAGTTCATGAGTCAATTTCATTTTCAAAACGCAACGACCTTTGTTTAATGTCAGATGATCTGGAAGTAATTGGGATTGAAACAAAAGACTACATTATTTCTTCTATCTATATCCCCCCAAACTCAAATCTTCATCAAGCAATTTCAAATCTCGAAACCCTTTGTTCCCTCTGTCGAGGTAAACCAATGTTTTTGTATAGGGATTTTAATGTAAATTTCTCATTAAATTGTTCCACATCCTTGATGCTCAACAACCTTATGATATCTTTAGAGCTAGTACCGATTATCAACAAGCCAAAAAGGATAACAACAGAATCAAAAACACAAATTGATAACATATTTACGAACCGTAAAACAAGTGCCAAATGTGGAATCTTACTTTGCGACATTAGTGACCATCTTGGTCTCTTCACGTCCCTAAATAAAAGGTACGTTATTAAGTCGCCAGAGCCTATTTCGAATAACCACAGAAATACAAAAGCACGAAATATTGAGAATCTTCGCAAGGCTCTGCAAAATGTGAGTTGGAACATCCCCGAACATGATCCGACTGCGGCGTTCTCGAATTTCTCACGACAACTTTCTGACTCTTTCGAGGCTACTTGCCCCATAATTAAAGGAAAGCGTAAATCCGCATCTAACAATCAAAACCCTTGAATGACTCTAGGGCTGCTCAATTCGAGAAGGCAAAAACAAAGATTATTCACAAAATTTCAAAAGGATCCTACTGAAGAAATTAAAAAGAAATTGAGGACGTAGGCTAATATTTACTTCAAATTGATAAAGGATGCAAAATCAACCTACTAGAAGCTTTTTTCAATACCAACATAGGTAATTCTTTTCAAACTTGGAAGGGAGCCAAGACGGTATGATTGTAAACAAAAACCACCGTTAACCCACCTAAAGAATGGAACCAATGTTATCAAGGACAAACAAGGTATCGCAGAAGCTCTTAACGACTACTTTGCCACAATTGGCTCGAACATTAACGATAACCTATCAAACAATCATGTCAATAGTAGATTCCTAGACAATATCCCATCAAAAGCCAGTCAAAGAAAGTATTACTATAAAATAATGACCCATAAAGACATATTAAAAGTAATTGATGAACTTCCAAAAAAATCTAGCTCCGGAATAGATGAGCTCTCCAATATAGTCCTAAAAGGCATCAAGAACGAAATTGTTAGCCCACTAACTTAATTGATTAACATATCCCTTGTGACGGGATATGTGCCAATCGGCTGGAAAACAACAAAAGTCGTGCCTTTCTACACTGATTTCCAATTTGGATTTAGGCCTAATCATACAAATCACGCTGTGCATAGTTTCCTCGAAAATATGAGGAAAGAAAATAACCATAAATACTCAGTCGGAATATTCCTAGACCTGAAGAAGGCCTTCGACACTGTGAACCACGACATTCTTGTTGCAAAGATGGTAAAATATGGGTACAGTGAAAATATATTGAGATGGACTTAGGGACTATCTCTCACAATTCACGATATTCGCCGACGACACAACGTTACAGCACTTCGGGAGTAACCTTAAACAATTGGAACAGGATTGTAATCGATCTTTAATCGAAATTTCCTCCTGGTTGTTAACTAACAGACTTGTTTTGAATATAGAAAAGACGAGATTTATTTTGTTTAGTCCATGGAATGTTGAAAATAATTTGAGTTTGACTCTTAATGGGACAAAAATAACTCGAGTAGGATCAAAGGGTCAAAGAAAAGGCAATTAGATTTTTAGGGTTACTTTTTGACGAGCAATTAACTTGAAAAGAGCAAATTCGGCATATGGGCTCAAGCATCTGCAAAATCATGTTCACTGTTTTCTTAGCAAGACGACTAATTCCCAAACCCTTGAAGATATTACTAAATAACGCCTTAATTAAATCCAGACTAGAATACGGGATAGAATTCTATGGCGATAGACCGGCAGTACAAGGCTTACTCGTCTTACAAAAGAAGGCGTTAAGATGGATTATGGGAGCTATGAGTCGCTCACACACAGGAAATCATTTCAAAACATTTAATATCCTAAAAATCCATGACCTAACGAAAGTCAAGCGCCTAAAATTCTTATATAGTTGCCTCACTAATCCAACGCAGTCTTTTATTAATCACTATACGTTCAAAGAGAAGAGGGGGGATCAATATACTTTGATTTACCAAAAGTGCGACTTGAATGGCATAATAAACTTCCTGGTTACTCTTTTCCACAAGCCTGGAACGAACATCTTTCACAAGTTAAAATTGACCTGGTGGCACTAAACACAATTAAGACACGGGCCTTGCATTTGACGGAGGGAATCACGAGTGCATACTCTTCCAACTGCACCTTAATGAATTGTTATTCCTGCAACAGTACGGTAGACAGCATCTCGGGTACATCCGGATAACTCCATCTTTGTGGTGTGGGCTAAAAAAAGAAAGTTAAATCTCAAGCTCAATTGCCTCCTCAGTAAGGGTTTCCCACGAATGCTTATGGCATGAAGTCATGTTGGGGAAGGAACAATCAGGACTCAAAAAGTCTAGTAAAAGAAAGTTTTCTCTTGAGTTAGTGAGATTAACATGGCTTGAAACGGAATGAAATTCCGCACAATGGTATGGGCCGTCAAAACTAGATGTTCCACTCGAAGACAATGGAGGTTGTAATATTGAGCAGGTATCATCAATTAAGGATTTAGGCGTTGTCATCCAAGATGGTGAAAATTTGATGAGCGCATCCAGTTGAAAGTGGGGAAGGCATTTCAAACATGTGGCTAGATCTATCGCACTTTCAAGTCCAGAGATAGTATTACGATGCTAACTCTGTACAAGTCGATTGTTCAACCGCATCTTGAATATGCTTCCCCCATTTGAGCTCCAATGAGTTCAGCAGGTTAGCAAAAGGTCGAGCAGGTCCAAAGATGTTTTACTAGGAACATCACACGAATGAGAGAGCTCTCGTATTGGGAGAGACTCCAAAAGTTAGGGTTGTACAGTATTCAGAGAAGGTATGAAAGGTATTTGATACTGTATGTCTCAAAGAGCATTCATAGGCTCTCTCATAACCCAGGATATGAGGTCAGTTGTAGTTTTTAGAGAGGTTGTTTCACTTGTGCTCTGAGAGCATCTCTAAATCCTTAGGGTTCCAGGCTAGTTCGATCAATGAAGTCCTCCTATCTTCTTTATCGGGCTCCTTCATTGTTCAATTTGTTGTGCATTAGCCTTCGACGGGAATGTGTAGGTGCTGATCCTGCAGTATCGTTTAAGGTACGACTGGACAATTTTTTTAATACTAGTATTAAATTATATCAGCCCACTATTCAAGAGTTGTCCAGATCTGCCAACAGTAACTAGTTGGTAGACCAAATATCGTATTAATGTTCACGCAATGCATTACCGATAATAATTCACTTTCTTTACAAGGAATCCCATTCATTGTACCGGTAATGAAAAATCCGGAAACCAAAAAAATCTCAGATAACACAATCCTTATAAATCGCTCCTGAAAACTCTTCGAAATATCAATTGTTTGATGATTGAGTCTGCTTTTCAGAAGGTAAAACACATTCGGTTGTTTCAAGAATGCCAATCGTAACCTCAATTCTGATCAACTTGAACCACTCCAAAGGGACATAAAAAAGGTCGCATCGAACCAAGCCACTCATTTCCAGCCATCACAAAACCATTCTAGCATGTTTTTAGCTACAGCAGTCCGAGCCGCTTTCAGTTTCTAAAAATGGGTTGTTTGGTCCGTCTGTATGGACCAAGTTAAGGTCGTTCATCATCTACCTTCTTAGTCCCCTTAGACATAAGGTGACTCTTCTTGGTCAGTAATTTGGTCAATTTTCTTGAGCTCTACTCTCTTTTGCCAACCAATTTGGAGATCACAGTTCCCGCTCCACGAATTTTGTCAGGGAACTTGATCTTGGTTTGTCTGTAAGGCTCTGGTTCAGTTAAAAACGGACCCCCATCAAATGATGATTCGCATTGAAATCCCCACACGTGAGGCTAATGCGGAGATTCAAAAACAAGACTCCATCATGCAGGGTTACAAGTCTCATTTTGGAATGGCTTTGGTTTTGTTGAAGTGGCTGACTTGCACAATTAGATAGTTTTGAATTTCTAAGTCCTTGCCTTTTGTATGTTGTCATAAACTGACAAAGGGCCCTTGCATGATTGATGTGAGTTTTGGAGCCTTGTAACAACTTTGAATTTTGAAATTCAACAACTCACTGTCGACGTAGCGCCCATGTCGTCTACTGTAAAGGGGTGACGGAGTTTATGTGTCAATCTGTGTTAATAACTATGTATTATGGCAAAATTTAATGGTAAACAGTTTTTGCAGTCAATGGCTGAAATTTTTGTGGCTTTTCCATCTAGCTACTTGGCCGCTTTTCCCTATTCTCCAGCCAATCCGGTTTTAGATTTCCTTACGACACCGAACACAATTTTTATTTAGTTTTATTTTTTTTTGATTGTGGGTGCTAGGGTCGGAGGTTTGAGCCTCGCCCGGCCAGCGAAGCCAGCCATCACATTTTCCAAATCATTTCCGATAGGCAATCTCGTGTCCGGTATCAGATTGGTTCTCCGTCTGTGGATGTGGATTAGCGTCTAAAAGTTTCCCTGAAAGAGGTCGGGGAGGAGAATCGAACCTGGGACCTCTCTCACTACAAGAAACTGCGCTAACCACGACACCACGTCTCCTCCCTAAGTTTGGTTCCTAATTGGTCAAATCATAGGGCCAAACAATTAGACGGTGAACTAGATCAACTACGAATATAGCTTGTGTGCCCTGAACGACCTCATTACTCAACTTAGCTTGAAACATTCCCAAATGCCGCTTTTTAAATTTTAACTTAAAAGCAACATAGTTTCAACTTATTTAACCATCATTTGTTTTGACATTTTATGACCCATTTTTGGATTTTTTCCAAATGATGTTCTTCGCTCTTGCCATCGCCCTCGTTATGGTGGCAGTTCCTTGAGCTATAGACCACGCTACTACGATATTGGTCTGTTTGAGCTAACCTGATCCAGGCGCTCTTTGACATACTGTCAGCCATACACAACGGACAACATAGAAGCTGTGAACTGTCTTCAAACATGCCAACTTTGAGACATCGTATGTTAGATAAGACAGCAATTATGTAATTTTTGAAAAAAAATAAGGTCTTTTGAAAATAAATGGTTGCAGAATAGTGCCAAAGTATCTCTAAAATGTTTTGTCCATTTCATTATTAAAGCCCTGCAAGTTTGATCATATTTTTCACCACCAGACTAAGGTTTGAGCGAGTCATTGCTACAATCTTTGGATTGACAATTATGTTATATCATGTTTTCCTTGCAATACGAATAAACCTTTCGCCTTTTACTAAAGATTTCCGTGTAAGGGGAACAAAATTGAGCATATTAAAATTTTTCTGATAGCTTCATCTGAAGCTGATATTCTATTCATGTACCCCTGAACATTCTGGTAGCCCGCTTGAGTTTAACCGTGTGGGAAACTATCAAAGAAGGCCCAGTTGTAATATCTTCATAACAATAAAAGGAGAACGTTGGTGAAATCCTGGGCCTGTTGGCAGATATTAAAGTGCCGAAAATGAAAAGTCAGTGTCACACTTCCAACAAACAGAGATAGAAAAGACAAATCTCTCCAACTAACAACCCGGCCACCCATTTGTCAAGAGTCCACATGTGGGGCTGAACGTGAATTTATAATTGCAGATTATAAATAATAATCCTTATTGCGAGATCGAGCTCATTGGATACATTTTTACATTATACAGTATAAGTACAATACATTTTTATTTTGATTGTATAGTGGGGTCCATTCTGGGTTATTGGTAGGTGCCGTTCGAGGCGAGTTTCCACTCGCCTCGTTTCTCATGAACAATGAAGGTTCTAATGAACAATTTGTTTATCTTTGTTTTGGCATCAGCTTTCATTAGACCATCAATCAAACACTTACTACATTGCAAGAGCATGCAACCCATTGCCCAATTAGAGGGTGAAGTGTTCTGCTTGTATTCTGAATAAAATATTCCAAACTCCTGGTTGACAGACTTCAGCCTTAATTTGGGATATTCAAAGACCTAATTTGTGCCACCGAAATCACTTCTGTTTACTTAATACTAAATGATCTGCAGGATTAACTTGCCAACACAATCATGAACAGAAGACTCGGTCTACATTTAAGGGACAATATTTGCGCTTTTCCAAATTCATGATCCTGGTTAGAATCCCAATGGTTCTCAAGAGACAATAAAAGGGAACTTAAAAACTGCTTGTGAATGCCATTATTCTATTTTAGCGACTAACATTGAAAGTCTAGTAGTCAATAAGAATCTTCAATTTATTGTAATCACACTTATGTTAGTGTAGTTTTTCAAAATTAGCATTATAAATAGAGCGAGGATAAAAAAGTTTTTTTCTGCAGAGCAGAAATTCTTGACGTTTTACGATGTAGGTCAGCTTGAGTCTGCTGAACACCTCCAATAAAGGAGAACTAGCTGCGGCAACTTTGTAGAATTTCTACTCTGCAGAAAAAAAAAACTTTTTTATCCTCGCTCTAATTATAAAGATACATTTTATATCAATTTAACCTATTTTTCTATCGTCATTTTTGTCTCATTGACCATTATATTGATCTAACTTCACGTGTAAACTTAATTCTTGCTTGCTGTTGCAGTTTGGGCCGTCTTTGGAAATTGGGAAAATTAATTGTGTCCAGATCATTCAGAAGTCCATGTTCTAGTATTATGTGATTAAGGAAGAGTCAGGGAAGGTAAGGATTATTAGTGACTTTAGTGAGTCTTTAATGATGGGTGTAGCCATTGGTGCCCATGGAAAGGGCGATAGCTCTTGAATCAGTAGCTTCCTTCAAGATCCTTCTAATACGAGGGATATCCAGACTAGAGGTAGACTGGGCCTGTAATTCGTTAAATTGTACCATTATCGGATTTATGAAAAATAATTGAATTGAAGAGTTATCTCTTGTGAGCAGATGTTATTTTACAGATTTTGTTGTTAGACAAAGTTACTCGAAGTTATAATTTAATTAGGCAAGGTATGTTGGTTGACCCCTGTATACATGTACATGGAAAATAAGCGTCAAGAGCGAGCAACATGACAAAAATGATGTATCTTTCAAAGCTGAATCGTCTCAAATCGATATTTATGATTTTTTCTGAACAAATGTTCACCAAATATAGAAACAAAAGTATGAGCAACATCTTTACTTTACAAAATATTGGATTTTGACGAGTTCCTCGCTCTTGACGTCCATTTTTTGAAACGTGCAGGGGTCACCCAATATACCTTGTCTTATTAAATCATAGCTTCAAACATGTTTGTCTGACCACAAAATATGTGAAATAACATGTGCTCAGAAGAGTTAAATCTTTATTTCGTTTTTTGGCATATGTCAGAAAATGGTGCAATTTACCGAATTACAGGCCTACCTATAGTCTGGATTCCCCACGTTTGTCTCGACGATGTTCCATAGACTAAGGCGACATCTGCTTGACGTCGCAGTGGTTTTTTCTCATCTTTTCTCGAACGTTTTTGATCGTGAACGAAGTTCCTGAAACCTTTTTCTGCTCATTCCAAGCCATTCCCAGAAAATACCAAGTTTCAGATCCCGCTTGATCGTTTGACTGTGCAACTTTCTTCACACTTTGATTGGTTTTAAGGCATGGATGATCTCACCATTCAATTTCTTTTGCGGAAAAAGCCATTGACAAGGCGGATATATATTTGTTAATCGGAGGAATTCTTTGAGCCAGAGTTTTTCTCTATACCAACCTCATTTTTTTTATTTTCTCATTTTGACTCCGTAAAGGTTCATATGGAAAACATGCAAATCTGAAAGACACCAAAAATAAATAACTCGTTAACATGTGTGAATGTTAGATTTATGAAAAAATCGAATTGACGTCTTTTCTTTTTCTTTTGCGGGTAGTTGTTAAGGTACAACTTTTGTTTGTAGACAAGTCTGTTCAAAGTTATTTTAATTTATTTCACTTTCTTAAATTTTGTTGGGCGACCCCTATACGCATTCAGACATGAAGAGCGAGTATCAAGTCGAAATAAGTTATTTTGTATAAGTTGTCGATTAACCACTCAAACGAGTGCTCAATGAACACTTGTGGGAAAAAATTAAGGATTTTGATGGACGACATCATGGCTTTTTGGGCTTGATTTTCGACATATTGCTCGTTCTCGATGTTTATTTCTATGTTTAGAGGGGCTAGCCAACATTCCCTACGTAATTTCAAAGCCTACCAGCAAAACTTTAGAAAAATAACCCTGCTTGATAGATACGGAGCATTAAAATATTTTATTTTTTTAGTTAAAATTATATGAGGATTAATATATGCACCTTAGCTTTTTAGCTCAACAATTATTTTAAGAGAAAGGCTCTAATGTCAAGTTTGGTATTATCTTAGCATAAAACCCTCTGAGAAAGGCATTTTTGTTGAATTAATTTGCAAAAACCTTTAACTGTTTTACTTACAGTAGATTAAAATTCAACTGATATAGCTGATTTAATTTAGAGTTTTTAAACTGAAGGAGTTATTTAGTTTATTTATTTAACTGGCCCTAGTGGTGAACTGAAAGTGCCATATAATGACCATTGAGTATTATATGATGTTGCTCATCAATGGCAAATGTGTGGAGTAGAAATTAGAGCCAACATAATCAAAAAATGTAACAGGTTCTAAGAACTTATTACTTTCTGACCTCCAGGTGAAATTGGCCACAAAAAACACTTTCGTAAATTTTGCAACATTTTAACAAAAGGTATTTGGAGTATAAAAGAGAGAAGGCTTCCGTAAAAACGCAATGTTTTTCAAGAATTCTATCCCTTACCCATGCAGGCTAGAAAAAATGAGATATTCAAACCAAAGAGTTTGATTTTTACATGACATGGTAAAATAACTGACAAAATAAAAAAGAGAAGTATTCATAGATGGATATCAGGTGATAATGTTCTTTTATGATTTTTTTTTAAATTCATTGATTCACATAGCCACATTGACAAGTATCTTTAAAATATGCGTTTTAACAATTACTAAAAAAATCCTTCATTCCAAAATCCCTAAACTGAATGTTTAAGATCAATGCATCATATGTGGTCTTCCTTCATCCTGTGTATCCTGGAACAACACAACAACAACAACAACAACAACAACAACAACAACAACAATAACTAGGTTAGTTATTGAAGAAACAAACATGAGACCTTGATCTTGTTTTGCCTTGATGACAATGGACGTTTTTGTCACCATAGCGTGTGAACGACTTGCCTGACATCCTAAAGTACAAAAATGAACTTTTTCTTTCTATAAATGGTTCCAGAACTGTACTACTTTTACGTTCAATTATTCAAGCAGTGTGTGATATATTGATTCAGCAAAATGACAAATGGTGTGACCACCAAAGAAAGGATTTTCGTTTTGATATGCTCGTTTTCGACAGCCACAAAACTCATACTTACCTGGCGCAGAGGTTAACCGTGATCACCAAGGCGGTTCCTCCAAGGCGAGGCTCGTTCATTGCACTCCGAATGGGCTGACCCTTGCGATTACCTCAAATGTGGGTAACTCGAGCGCGTAATTTATGTTAGTGGGGGATCTGCGTACGCGCTAATCCCCTGACAAGAATGATCAACACAAATTGAAGCGTTCTTTAAAGTACAGACTCTCGCAGTACATGTAGTGAATGTGCTAAAGATCATGATCATTTACTGTGCAGAAAACACACGTAATATTTAAGGATAACATCTAGAACCTTGATGTCTCAACTAAATAATGGTTAATTTTTCATGTTCATATCATTCTAGAGCCATATATATTCCAATATTATAAGTTGTGTTGTTGTAATGCACTAAAATTGCATTTGTTTGTCTCAAGGGTGCTCAAAAGTCTACAAGTCAGAAAACCTCCCCAACTCCTTTTTTAAGGTCTGAAATTGGTCGCTCTGACTTAGTTGACCTTGCCTTGACTCTTGCCTTCTCCTTTTCCCTTTTCTCCTTCCTCACATGTAGAGGGTGACTAATTTTGAAAGTGAAGTTGACATTTTCAACCTGTAGCAACTTCAAAATGAGGCAAAAATATTGATGTCCTTAAATCTAAGACTGTTTCTTGAGGCACTGATCGTGTTTCACATTGTGCCCAAAGATGTCAGTCACCTCGCCTGTGTATAGGATCCCCGTCTATCAATTCTTCATTCGAACATAAAAGAGGAAATAAGTTACGAATCATGAAGACAATTAGGGCGAGCTTTCCTGTGAGGGTTGCGACGAACCTCAACAAAGGGAGTCTGAAGGACATCGATTTTTTTGTCGAAGATTACAAACGCCAAATAAGTCCAGATACCGATGGTTGAATTGTGGAAAAATCTGGGTCTTCACATTGAGCGGTAGCTAGTTCATCAAAGTCGAGCGAATTTTGGATGGCAGAAATTATGGAACTCGAAATTTCTTGAGGTGCTCGAGACAAGGCATCGGCGACTGAGTTGAATTTTCCTGACGCCTGTTTTATCACCATTGAATATGTACTCAGCTCTGCTATGGTTCTCTGTTGTCTTGCTGACCATGATGGTGATTTACGTAACAATGCAAAGGTTAAAGGCATATGGTCGATGATAATTGTAAATTCCCGTGCCTCCAATTGCCATCGAAAATGTCTCAAAGCTAGTTATATCGCCAACATCTCACGGTCATAAGCGCTGTAGTGTGATTCAAGATCTCCCAATTTTATGCTGAAAAATACTAAAGGTTGCCACGAAGATCCTGGGACCTTAGAGCGTTGTTCAAGAACAGCACCCACAGCAACGTCGGAGGCATCTGTGGTGAGTGCAAGTTCAGCCATGGGGTCTTGGTGGACAAGTAGAGTAGCATCGGCCAAAGCGATTTTTGTGGTATTAAAATCATGAATGTTATTTGGGTCCTAAAAAAGGGGGAACTTGCTTGCCTTGTTGTGGCCTTAAACATACGGTAAAGGGAGAGTAAAATTTCAGCGACATGTGGTACGAAGCGGCGATAGAAATCATCAACCCCAAGAACTCTTGAAGTCCTCGCACAGTCCTGGGTACTGGGTACTTAAAATCAACCCAATGACCAAGGAAAGCGATTCCATCCTTGGCGAAGACGCACTTTTCAGAGCTAAGGACAAGTCCATGCTCAAAGAGTCTTGAAAAAACTTCTCTTAAATGAACCCTGTGTTCCACTTCGGTGGAACTAGCAAGCTATGAGGAGGTCATCTAAGTTGCAAAAGACGTATGGAAGATTCCCAAATATTGCATCCATCATGCGTTGGATCGTGTTGCCAGCATTCCTCAAGCCAAAAGGCATCCTGGGATACTCGAACTTAGAAAGTTAGTGAAGTTATTATTTATTTTGCCAAAATATATGAGTTTTCTATAGGAACAATGCTGTAAGAGACTCCCTCCAGGGAGGCAAAATATTAAAGCGATGCTAATCTTCAACGTTAAATGTCAAAACTCATATCACGAAACCTATCAAAGCTGTTTTACAAGATTTCGTGATTTTTCAAAAACTTGGAATGTGAAGGTGTTTTTGTTGTTAGAAAATCATAGACGTGTTCCAAGAAAGTCGAGGAATGGAGTCATAAATTACAGAAAAGATTGGCCAGCTTTTAAAGTAAGAGGATAACAAAATAAGGCAAGCGTCAGAAAAAATAAAACTCTGATTTATTTTCTTGAAATTTGTTTGTATTTCAATCATAGATCTTGGAAAATAATAAACATTATAAATCTTCTATCTGCCAGACTGGAAGGCTCCATCATGAGAAAACGGAACAGAGGATCAAGAGCTTCGAAAAAGTCTAGTCTATTTGTCGTCAAGAATCATGGCGTTGTTCTGAAATGAAAAATAGTCTTTAGTTGTTTACTAGTTACACCTTATAAATTAATGTAATTTTGGTTCAGCGGTTAAAGAGAAAACCATGAAATTGAATTTAAACAAATAAGTGCCAACTGTTTTAAGGTTTTCAACGCATGATTAATTACTAAACAATTAATATCGCCAAAATTCCACTCAAAACTCCAAAATTTATCAAATCACATCAAAAAGGGCAAGCAGCAAATCCGAATGAAACAATAAAACCTGCCCAAAGATAGTTTTCAATCAGATCTTTGAAGGTATGACGGACATATTTGGTTCACTGAAGAAGGAAGTTGTTGAAGATGAATTATATAAAAACTTTTATCATTCCCAAAACATGGTTCCCATCATTGGGAAGAAATTTGGTGTACTAGCTTAACTTCTTTGTTGTTTGTACGTTCCTTAAAGGCTGAACCCATACATCAAAGGTCTAATCAATATCAAATGTTGGAACATGTTATACGAATTTTGATAAGTTGTTTTTGAACTCTTCAAATACTTTGAATGTCAATGTTATTTTTAAACTAAATAAATGGAAAAAATGTTGCCAGCTGGGCTTGAGAATTTAGTCCATTTAGTGAATTTAAGAATGTTTTGAACTAACAAATCATTGAATCATTTCGTATTATGTTCACTGTGGACTCATCCGAACTTCGTCGTTTCGCTGTGAGCCAGATCAGAAAACTAAATGAGCACTTTTGACTGAAAAGGGATGTTTAAGAAGTCCACCCCGAGAAATATGGATTACTCACATGGACGCCTCCTCCTTCCCATTTAGATTATTTCTGTTCGTTGAAATGCTCACTGGTCTTACTTACCATCTTGATAATGATAGCCATTATAAGAAGTGAAATGCCATCCTTTCGATGTGGTTTCAAACCGAGCCGCATAGTTGATGATCCGGCCTTTGTTCTGTAGCCAAAAATTCTGACCCATTCCAAAGTTTGATACAAAGAAGGTGTAGACGTTAAACAAGATTGATGGTTAGGTCCAGTTTTGATTGCTTCACACAATTTTAAAGTTGCAACTACCCCAATGTGTTGGGGCACTCCCTCTCTTGATATTCTCAAAAGACAAGGAGAAGTTTGTTTCTCACTGCAATGTTACTGTTAGAAGGGTGTCTCCTTGCTGCGATCTCATTGGTTCTTGCCGGCTCGTCAGCTGATTCGAGAATTCGCTTAGCTGACATAACACTTTGGAGCCTAAAGAGAGGTCTGAATATTGCAATTTATAGGCACGAACGCGGCAAATTGGAACGTTACTGTGGAAATGATAGAAAATTAAATGTGTTAAGAGAAAAAATGGTTACAAAACAAACTATGTTGTGATATTTAATCATTTCTCGTTTTAATGTAAATTTGGTGTCTATTCTATGGCTAATTTGATCACCAAAAGTTGAATTACATTTAGATACATATTATAAAGTAACATAAGCAACAAGCATACTTACCTGGCGCAGAGGTTAACCGTGATCACTAAGGCGGTTCCTCCAAGGCGAGGCTCGTTCATTGCACTCCGAATGGGCTGACCCTTGCGATTACCCCAAATGTGGGTAACTCGAGCGCGTAATTTATGTTAGTGGGGGATCTGCGTACGCGCTAATCTCCTGTAAGCCAATAATCTCATACCAAACTTGTATCTCATGTTTGGAGGCAGAAGATGGAAATTAAATGTGTAGATATAAATTCTGAAGCAAATATTGAAAAGCATTGACGATATATGCTTAAATTTGGCTTCTTTCTTGTTAAGGTCAAAAAATCTGTCGACAAGCTCAAATGTCAATAGGCCATAGACCATAAAATACTACAGAACGGTGAACTCGAAATCCAACAAAGTGTTCCCTGTTTAGGTCATTTCCTAAAGTTCAAACCAACCTACCCTCTTTAACAGAAATAAACTTCCGAGTCAAAACTGGCAGTACTCCTGGTTCGAAACACCTCACTAATCGCGTAACGACTCGAATTGACAGTCATAGCTTCTCCAGCTAGCAGGGGAAACCACTCTATGTTGTGATCAAGGAACCCATGCAATGGAAAGACGTGAAGTGAAAACGCAATCGAAAGGGACGCACACCGATATTCGAAGAAGGGACCGAGGTGGCCTTTTTCAAAGTCTGCGATTAGAACAATTCAAATTGAAGACCGTGGTATCTTGTGGCTTTAATTTCTGCTCCACAAATTGGGTTCGTCTCTTAAAGTCGAGATCGAGAGACTTGGCTCGACAAGGGCCCGAGTACAAACTTACTCGTTAAAAAAAAAATCAATATTTTTGTAAAGTAAAAATTTTGACGGCTCGATTTTTGTTTTGGGTGAAAACGCCACCATTTTTAATAATGCTTTTAATTCAAATTGTGGGCGAAGGCATTAAATAATGTTTTATTGCGACCTTTGGTCATGTCAACGCGTATAAAAAAGGAATATATGTAAAATGTATGTAAATTCATACATATAGCGACAGAGGGTTCGGCGTGTTAATGGGATGAAAAACATAGTGGCTCCTACTCCTCTTCTTACTTTGTTATTTCCTTTGTTTTGTTTTGACACACACTGGGGTGCAGAATCTAAATTTGCAAATGATTTTAAGATAAGAAGTTTAAATGTCACTTTAGGTTAAAAACTTCGTTTTAGGTAAAATTATTACTAGGTAAAGCTAAAGCAAAATAATCCTATTTTTTTCATTATCGGTTCTCCACTCAACTATAGTTCGAGGGAGAAAAATGACGCCCCCAGCCACACACTTGCATGAAATTCAATCCCCCTACTCATCACTTTTCATGCTGTTTCTTGTTCCAAGTCAAATCCTGGTAACACTTTTTTAAAATTGTCTATTAGAAGTTTGTGCACAGTTCAGGCGGAAATTCACCTGTGGATTGTTCAATTACAGATTTATGGGGGTTCAAAGAATATTAGAAACTTGTGATTCCCACACATCCTAATATGAGGCACAGGATCTAAATCTGGATTCCAGTTTTCTCCTTACGATCATATCTAAACTGCGCTTTTTTTAAGTCTTTTCTCATCCTCTACGAAACAATACGACAGAGATTATTAGGTCTCGATGTGGAAGGGACATGGTTACATGAATTTGTCAGAAATACTTTTTGTTGGAGTTGCACTCGTGAGCACGTCTCCTTGAAAGCCAGAGTGTTCCGACAGGGACGACTCTCCTCGTCTTTCGGAGGAACAGCCGCAGGTACAAATTTACACCCTATTCAGAGTGCAAATGTCAGTGTCATATACTGTCCTGTAGAGGACAGTGTACCTCACCCTTGGTCAATGTTGGTGAGAGGGAATCCCTAGTTCTTTTATTCTTTTGGCAATCTTAATTTTGGTGATGAGTTTAATTCAAACTCAACATGGGTCGACCATGGGCTACCTGCTATATCTTGTGTCTTGTGAACAGAAAACAGACATTTTAAAATTTATCCCAGAATTAGTCGTATTACTAGTAAGGCTGCACAAATAAGGCAAATAAAAACGACAAAAGATGTATCAAAAAATGCAACAAAAATGACATAAAAAAGGTTAAGGAAAATGCAAAAAGAGCGCACAGTTGAGGAATATTTGGGCTAAATTAATTGGCCATAAAGACCATTGTAACGAAAACAAGCCAAACGGCTTATGGGGAATCCTCGGGATCTCACTTTTTATTTTCATTGACATGTCTTTTTTCCTTTAATTCCTACCGATTCCCGAAATAAATCTATCTATCTATCTATATTAACAAAACTCATAGCTCTTGGTTTTTCATTTCAAAAATATCAACTTAAGAAATAGTTGAAAATTAAATTGTTGTTCGTGTAGTAAAACTTCACGGTTTGGGTCTGAATGATCTGCACTTGGAACAGATTTGTTCTCACACTGTCATTCTTTAACTGAAAAGCTATTGGCAATACCTAAAAGACAAATGTCAATGCAAAATCTTAAACCTTCAAAGCTAGAAGTTATCCGACATGGTGCTCAAAAAATCCTTCTCTTCCTTACTTGTAATATATCTTTCATCCAATCAAGGATTTGCACTTAAATGCTATTTGAAATGTTCTTTAAGAATTTGGGAAAACACCACATTTCAAAAAGGTTAAAAATGCAAATAAAACAGAAAAATGGGAAAAATGCATGTCAACCAAAATAATGCAAAAATTCAAAAAAATCGGAAAAAGTGAAAAAAGCATTTTCATGCAATGTTCAGCCGTAATTATTTCAGAGTAGGTCATAAAAACTTCGTTGAACGTATTTAATACTAGAGGGCTAATAGAGAAATGTCACTCTAGTACAGTCAATGGAGATTTGTTTTGAACACACTTCAACACTTCTTTGATTCGGCAGCAAGGGTGTCAAGTGACTTGATTCATCAAACACTGCTCTTGTGCGACCTAGCACTTGAATGAGCAATTTTGCCACTGACTCTCTAAAAACGCAAGTTCGGGTTGTGAATCACGTATCTTAACGTTTCCAACGTTAAAACCAATCGCGCAAACAATGCAGGCTTGGTGACTCACGAATATTTTCGGAGTGTCATTTCTCTTCATTATCATGTCATTATTTAGCCCTCTAATTAATACCAATCAAAAGCCTGGAAATTATCTGGTTTTGCGAGGCCAAAGAAGTGCTGATTAGTGTGGTGAAAATGGTGTTTTATGTGATATAAAGTGGGAAATTTGTGATGTCTAAGCACCTAAATCCTAACTTACATTTAACATTTTTAGGGTCTAACTATCATTAATCCCTTTTTGATCATAAACATGGTGTAGTTTAACAGATTTAGCAATTTCTTATTGCTTATTGTGTGAACTACTCAAACATCACAATGATTATAAAAGAGTATAGCTTATAAATATATATGTAACTTAAAAAAAAGAGTGATAGTAGATTGAAAGCGACATGACGAGTAACATTTTTGGCATAAATAGTTCAGCGGCTAAAAGAAGGTCATAAGATTCCAGAGTGGACGCGCGTACTAAGTGTAAGTGCTTCCCCAGACGGCGTAGGTTCGAATCTTGTTGGGGATCGGATTGAAGCTATCGGGAGAAATCCTTGTTTACAGATAATTGCAATTGTGTAGCGGTAGTAGAAAATCCGCAACAACAACAACAAAAATTAAGAATTCTTTCATTATCGCCGATTGTCTGAGGGTCAATGGTAATTTGTTTGTTCCACAGCCGAGTCATCCACACAAATAAAGAGTGATGGCGCAGTCGAGTTTTGACCATACGCTCAAAAGGGGGCTCTTTGCCCAAACAAGAAGCTTCTTGACCCAAATTACGAGTTCTCACGCGGTCGTTGGGTTCCTTGCGAATGAAGAACAAAGTTGCATCCCCCAAGGGTGCTAAGATCAAAATCCGTGAGCATATCTTGAACGTAAAAACAAGATCTAGAAAAGAACGTCGATCTTCTAATGATGGAAGTGATAAATTCTATAGTCGATCTCAATAGGTGCCATTCCAAAGATTCTTCACGCACTTCGATGTCCTCCTTTGGATCTTATCCAAACGAACGACGTCACCCCTGTTGGGTGGATTCCACACTTGTGAAGAAAACTCCAGAAGCGGTCGAACATACATTTTGTACAATTTGATGAAAGTATCAGGTTCTCTGGATAAGAAATGACTAGGGCTGAATATTTTAGGTTAACTTTTTGGGCAAATTATGACATAATTAGGTTGCCCAAAACTACGTTTTAGGTTTTTTTTAGGTTGAATAGATTACACCTTTTACAGTGGCTTTTCAGACCAAATTTTGCCTTTTATCTATTGTTTTTCAGCACTTTACTCTTGGCAAGAGTATAAGTAGTTGAGCAGAGACAAAGGCAATGAAAATTTTATTTGGCAGTGAGGGAAAATGCCAGTATAGAAAATTTTGTGCCAGTGAAATTTGTTAAGCGGCAGAATATGGCAGAAAGTGGCAAAAATGCGACCAAAAAACCCAGATCAAAAATTGTCGACCTAAAAAAGGAGATCGGCAATTTTTTACCTAAAATGAGACCGAAAATTGTCGACCTAAACACGGAGATCGGATTTTTTTTACCTTAAAAGGAGTTCAGAAATTTTTGACTTTAAAACGAGTTCTGAAATATTTTACCTTAAAACGAGTTCAGAAAATTTTGACCTTAAAACGAGTTCAGAAATTTTTGACCTAAAAACAAGTTTAAAAAATTTTCGACTTAAAAAAAGAAATTGAAAATTTGCGCCCTAAAAACGAGATGAAATGACTGAAAACGAGACGAGAGAAAAATATGACTTCAAAAAATGACAGTGAGCGCCCTTAATTGGCAGTATGTCGGCCTGAAACCACCTGATAAAGCTAATTCGGTATGTTGATCAGATGAAAAACATTGTGGCTCCCACTCTTCTACTTTCTTCCTTTTTTTGTTTTAAAGACACTGGGGTAATTTTCAAGTGGGCTTAGTCAAATGACTTTAGGGTGAGAAAAAAGTTAATTTTAGGTTGAAAACTTAGTTTTAGGTAAAAATTTCCTGAAAAATGCGAGAAAAAAGTTAATTTTAGGTTGGAAACTTATTTTTAGGTAAAAATTGCCCAAAAAAGGCGTTTTAGGTTAAAACCTAGGTTTTTATGTAAAACCTAAAATATTCAGCCCTAGAAATGACGCTTGATCATTCCAAAGATCTTGTTTGATTTTGACATGGTGCCAAAACAATGGCTAGTAAAAGTAAGGCGTTCATTGAAAATGACCCCAAGGTCGGCATGAGATTGCTTCTTTCAGAGAACAATGTCCTTAATTTTATAGTAAAAAACTGGTTCATGGGCTTTCCGACCAACTCCCCAGACTATACATTTAGATAGGTTAAAGGTCCATCTTGTTTCGAGCACCCCTGTCACTTAGAACGTTTAGATTTCTCTGAAAGTACACCCGATCTATGGGGCCGGATATTTATATTGCCGGATATAAACGAAATATTTTAACATCATCGGCAAATTTCATAAACATCTATCCGTGAACTGGTTAGAGATCATTAATGAAAACAACAAGAGAAAGAAGGGGACCAAGGACACTCCCATGGGGCACACCAGAAGTCACTTCGCTCTAATCCGAAAAGGGCCCATTTAACACAACTCTTTGGTATCTCTTCGTGAGCCATGATTGAATCCAATGTAGCACTTCCCCATCAATCCCAGCCCACTGAAGTTTCTGATCCACTTTAACAAAGGCCTTCGCGAAATCCATAAGTATAACATCAACTGGGTATCCGGCATCGATCGAGTGGGTACGAAAGTCATGGAACCCTATTCCAGTTGTGGTACACGACAGACCCGATCGAAAGCCATGCTTATGGCGACTGAATTGATAAAAAATCGCGTGGTTTTTGTCTGTGTTGTTAAGTGATTTATTGAAGTTCAAGTATGGTCTTCTCGTCACCATAATTGATCAATTCACGGTTTTGGTTTCGTATTCTGAACTAGAACATTATAAAAAGACTACCCTCTAGAATTCAGTGACAGTCTTGTGAAACGAGGCCGCTTCTCCAAATTTTGTCAACGCACAAAATCTAACTTAATTAAAAAAAACATTCTTTACTCAATAGTGGTATAAAAAACGCCAACTTGTTAAAATTTGCTTAACTGATTCGATGCACTTTCGACCCTTTTGTACATTTTTGCATACTTTTCTGGTTACCAATTCTGGTTGTGCCCGTCTCACTGATAAAAAAGAGCCACACTGGCTTTTCGTTTTAATGTGATATAACGTGACGATAGTCGCGCGCTAGACAGTGGTAGCACCGAGGATTGAAACATCCAGAAGTGCTTCTTAAGTAGTGAAGGACTTGAATATCTTTTTTAATTGACATGTGGCACTACAAGTAAGTGTTTAAATACTTCAGGAATATTTACATTTGGCACTACAAGTAAGTATTATGTAAATATCAGGAATATGTATTAATAATGTAGTTTGCTTCTTCCGAATTATTCGTTTACAAGCTTCTACAGAAGCTCTCAGAAAAATTGAGTAATTCTCAATAGGTGTCTCCCATACACGGAAATCTTTAGTAAAAGGCGAAAGATTTATTCGTGTTGTACGGAAAACTTGAGTTGCCAATGGATTGGGTTTCAATATTTTAAGTACTTATAAGTTGTTACTTTCTTTGGTGATTTCTTACTGCTTGAGTTTAATGAACTGAAGAATGAAAATCAAGGATCAAAGTAACTTATATTTTGAATCCGTTCTGTAGCCAAAAATTCTCTGCCAAACTATAATTTTCTATACCTAAGTCATGGTTGCCTTCAAATGCTAATATAGTGCTTACAAATGAGCAAGTTCCCCTTAATATTTGTTCCCCAGCTCTGAAACTGCAACAGCCAATTCGAATGTGTTGTCAGCTGATATCCTCAATTTGCTGTTTCAATCACCTCCTCTTTTGTGGCCACTACAACAGATCCTCGACAGCTGTTCATGGAAGCTGTCAAGGAATAAACAACAACAGCAGCATCAGCATTCTCACCACCACAAACCATTTCCATCATATTTCTAGCATCTGGCATATCTTGAAAAGTTTTCTACAACTTTGGTCATCAAAGCCACCAAATGACTAACAATCAGATTCATTCACTGCAAGAAATCTTGGAACCATCTGACTCGATTAGGAATGCTTCTGAAGATGTCTTTGTATTTCTTTGCTCCACTCATTGAAGTTGATAAACGAACCTGTTTGGACATAAGTACGACGGGATTCCCTACTAAAGAAGTAACCTGATCACCTCTGAAATAAAAACAAGTGATTGAAAGACAATCGAACTAATAAAGCCAATTTTGCAAGGTGAAACATGTGGGAAATCAATGTTGTGTTCGCGTTATTTGTGGTGCTATCGCTTCCGAAATCCAATGCCAATTTGGAACAAGCGTTTTTGGTGCAACTTCCTGGATGTACTGGATCACTGATCTCAAACAATTGGATCTTAACTGCCTCTCATTGTTATAAAAGTCTGGAATATGTCGGGTTTGGGAATGACCAAGGTGATTGGGAAGTGGATATGCGTGATCAAAATTTAGAGTACAGTTTTGTCGAGAAGCCAGATGTATTGGAAGAGATCCCTGATGAAGGTCTGTGGACCACTCCTTTTAAACAGAAGTTCCAAATGAACGACACATTTAGACTTGGAGGTGCTACATGGAGGAAAGTGAAACGAGTTATCCTTCATCGAGGATTTGAAAACGAGGCTCTGAGTTGGAGAGGCTTCGACATTGCTTTGGTGGAACTCGAACCCGGATCTTTCTTCCACGAGTCTAATGAAGAAGGAATTGCGCCTGCCTGCCTTTCGTCAAGACAAGTCCAACAACACGAGGAAGTTCAAATTGCGGGATACGGCCGAAGATACGTTCCCCATTGTATGACCGACCAATCCGGACCTGAGAAATATGCCGTTTGTGGGCGGCCCAAGGAGTGTTCCCTTGACCATAAGACTCAATACTGTGGCCTTGATTTTCTTTACAATGGAACCCAACATCGCAAGTGCCTTCAAGGAGAGACGCCCACCGCCAGCAATACCGTGTGTCAAGCATTATGGGCTCTATTTCCCGGCTCGTTTCAGAGGACGTCTTATGTATTCAACAACGATCAGAGCTCTCTCAATGTAACGTGTTATCCGAAAGTACCTCCCAAAGGTTCCAAGGGATGGTGTGTCACACGGGATCCGGGAACCAGCGAAAATAAGGAACCGGATGTCGATTCCGGATGGGGATTTTGTTCCCCCGACAAGCGTCAAGATTATTGTAATGAACCCATTCCATCCAAAATGGACTCGAGCGCCACGACAGTGTCCGTTTTTGATACGGACGAATGTGTTCTTGAGATGGGAAAAAACCTCAAAATTGAACAACCCTTTGTGCGACCCGAAGAATACCAAGATCTTCAGAGAGCCAATCTTTTTTGTGTGGGCATTAATCATACCAATGAATTAGACGATAATGTATATAGAATGAACGATGAAGGCCAATTGAGTAAAATATCGCGAGATTCCGTTCGAGCCAAACTTCAACAAAAATTGGTTCAAAGTGGAGAAATTCAGTCCCATTTCACTGAAGGTGGGCCCGGATGTTTTGGAGACAGTGGAGGGCCAGCTTTTCAAATAGTAACGGACCCTAAAACTAACCGCAAAACACCGGTTGTGATGGGTGTGTTCAGCTTTATGTTGTGGGGTACGTGTGGAAGCCGTGAAGAACCGTCCTATTATGGGCACGTCAATGCTTACTCATCTTGGATTGAGTCCTATGTGCCAACAAAGAAACTATGTTATATTTGAAAGAACGATCAAAATTCTTCCAGTATTCCTTAAGTTCTTCCAAATCAAAATCCAATTTGCAAAGTCTTGTCATGTATTTCAAGCTACTACTTGATTTAGAATTGCTTTTAGCAAACAATAATATAATCACCGACATATACGTGCATAGTACTAACTCCTGGAGTCTCGGACAGATCCAAAAGACATGTGGGTGGAGTATCAACAATGGCATCAATAGCCAAGGCATTAACCGATTCAAACCGATTGGAGTCCAATTTGGCAATGTGTTGAAACACGATCCCGTTTAATTTGCCATCAATGTACACCAATTGATAGGGAACCACTTCAGCGCAAGATTCATCTGGATTGTAGTTGAATGTAAAGTAATGAACTCCCATATTGAAGAAGCATTTGTGTTCATTCCACATATCCTATAAAAAAAGAAGCCAAAACGCGTAAAATATAAAGCAAAGTGGGCATTATTTGAGTCTTTCATATTTACCGATCCCATGGCATCATCTTGGGTCAAAGGAGGATAATGAAGATCGGCGATGGTAGGTCCAGTTTGCATGGCAATGAGATTTCCAGTGCCTTGATTGTCAAACTCGCTTTGGGTCCGTCCTCCATTACAGATGATACTCGGATCCACAAAATAAGTTGTGGCAAAATAAACTTCATCTCCAAAGAAAGACCCAGTTTGATAGAATTTGTCCGTACTGAATTGGTGATACTGGTCATTCAAAGCCTTGTCTTTGGGCACGATTGTTTGAATTCCGGCAATGAAACCGTTTCCATCAAAGACGAGCACCAAATCATTATCACCCTTAGATCGTGCATAACGATCGCCAGGAAAGCTAATGTTGCAAAGTTGCGATACAATGAGAGAGCAAGTGCAATAAAAATAAGACTTTTAAGGTTCTTACTTGGCATTGCCATCTGAACAAGAAGACAACTGAACCCATCCTTCTTCGTCCAGTTCAGCTTGAGTGCGAGGTTCAGGGTTAAATCCGCCTAATCCCGGAACTGGAGCCCAAGTTGTTCTCAAGTGAGGCCATTTCCCTTGAACAGAGACGGCTAAAAGAGCTAAAACAAGGATGGATGTTGTTTTCATGATGTTCTTGTTTAAACTCAGTAATATTGTTTGAACTGTCGAAACATATATATAGGTAAGATTACGCCGGTAGTTTGTATACGTACGAGTTTCACTAAGTGCTGATTAAATATCGAAAGACAGAGATTGGATCTCTTGCAAAGTCGGTTTGAGTTGATAAGTAGGTTTGTTAATTGGGGTTCAGTAGACACGCTTTTGACTTATATTGTTACGGGAAAGCTCAAAATGATTAGTTTTAAGCACTAGACAATTCAGAGGCATCATCATTCAATCTCGTTGTCCATTCGATAGATGGCACTGAAAATGTGTAAGACCGTTATGGAGCACACTGAATTTGACATCCTAGGTTTTCAACGAGGTAACATTGATTCTTCATAAAACCAACTTTTTTTTCTTGAACAACGCAATGAAATGTGAAAGAAATGTTAACAATAATGCAACGCTCATAAAAGCCAAAAGACGAGTACAGGCAAAGCTGACTATATTGGTAAGTACTAAAGGGGGGGGGGGCTATTTTGCCTGATCTTTCGGTCAATGCTAGAGGGTAGTCTTTATGTATTTTTCCGGTTCTAAATATGAAAATCGATTGATCACTGGTTATGGTATGGGCTTCTCATCTGGAAAAGTTGCAAAATTGAGTTACTTTGGGAATGCTTTCGGCCCTTACTTACATGAATGATATTTTGCGATAAATTTGTTGTCCCTTTATGACCAAAAAATGATTTACGATGGTAACATCCCCCCCCAAAAAAAATAAATAAATAAATAAATCATGTGATATTTAGCTATCTAAAAATGATATAATTCTCACTTTTTATCACATAAACGACATTAAAAGTACTTTTTGACTTCCAATAAGTTCTCGCCCAATAATTAGTACCATTAGCTTGTACTGCAGTCTTAATCCTAGAGAGTCTTGGTGATGGGTGCGGTGAATAGGTTGCAGTAAAAAGGTCACAGGGTGAAGAAGACCTGAGGCTAGTTTTTTAAGCGCAAAGATCGATCTCAAGATCGAACTTACACTACTAAAGTACGATCTTAAGATCGATCTTTGCGTCTTAAAAAACTAGCCTCTGGGCCCGTATTCTCAACCCGTACTTTATACTTGAAGTCTTACTTCTGTGTAGTAACTTCGTACTAGTGATGTGACTTGGGCGCTTGGGCAAGCTTTTTTTCGTGACATCGTACACTATGTCGCCAATTTACCTTTAGTGAAATGATATTCCCTTTTGCCTACCTATCTTAATAAACCAGTTTTTCATTACGAAACACTGAAACGCGCCCCTGACTTTTGTAACTTTGGATCAGGGTTGCAAATTAACCTCAAATTTGTGTTTGCTTGAGTTAGTTAGAAAAGCACAAAATCTCCATTAGGTGACCCTCCCTTGCAACCTCCCGTGAAAAAACTTGCCCAAGCCCAGATTTCACATCACTACTTCGTACTTGAAGTCCTATTTCAAGTACCAAGTACGAGTTGAGAATACGGGCCCTGAGCAGTTCTGAACTTAGAGGAGTATAGAGAGGCCATTGTCGTCATTTTGTCTGCCTTGTTTGTAGCTGATACTGGCTAAAGTTGCCCATAAGTTGCGTGAAAAGGCAAATATTTCCGAAGAATATCGTGAAATACTTGCCCAAACAAGGGGAAGATCATAGTACAAATGAAAGTGCGCAAGACGTATTTTCAATGCCAAATCCTATAGTTGCGTGAACTAATGCCTGTGAATCAAATTATCATGTTCATTGAGCACCGTAGTATAATTTGGGAGAAGCAAACCGTAAGCAGGAGGCCACATGCCGAAAACTATAAGTTTTTCAAAAATTTCCCTGGTGGGAATACGTTTGTTTGGGCAAGTTTCAATTAGTCGCTGATAATAAACGGCCATTGCTGCCCACAATGAAATTTCACGTCAGGCCTGCTCTAGTATCCCCCTCTATAGACCTCTATGGTTCTGAAGTTAATTAATGGGGCAACCCCTGGAGACCGGGTCTGTCACATGGTTGAAGAGTCTCATGCGATCCCAAAATTATCTGGGGGGAACAATATCATGCCATGGCAAAGGTAACATTAGTGTAGTCCTCATGAACCCTTTAAGACCAATGGTCCCAAGGGACTCTGGATCCACCGGACCTTGGAGTTAGATATCCCTCTAGCCCTCCATAGAGTCAAAATGCACCCTTCCTTCAAGATCTGGCCATGAACTTCCAAGGTATTTCGGGTAAAACACCATTCTGTGCATGGAAAAGTGACCTTTTTGTCGTGATCTTTCATTGTGACCTTTATTCCTCGTGACTTTTTTTCTATGACTTATTATTAACTGTGACCGTTTTGTTTGTTTTTACCTACAATGGTGATGATTAGGGCCCGGAAATATTTTTTTTGAATATTTCCACACTTTTCTTCCATTTTTTAATATTTTGGCTGTTTCAAGGAAAAACTAAATATTTTCTCAAAGACTAGTTTAGAAAATATTTCGGGCAAAATTGAGGAAAAGAAATGAATGACCAATGCTCAATATAGCCTTTCCACAATGAACCCAAAATACAAAATCTCTACAAAATGGCATTTGTACTAAGTTTATAGACATTCACAATCAAAACAATTGTCATATACGAAAAAGCTGCGCCATCTATTGAGGCAAATTGAAAATTGTATTGTTTAAATCAATTCCATGTCAAGTTTGCCCCCAAAAACGGCCAAATGCATCAATTTCACCAGGAACAAATTTGGAAAATCGGTGCACACAGACAAAAATTCCAAAAATGGCCTTGTCAAAAAAATATTTCTTAAATATCCAGCTTTTTCCCAAATGTTTTGGGCTTTTGAAAAAAATGTATATTGGATATATTGTCACTTTTTTGCAAATATTTTTCCGGGCCCAAGTGATGATGAATAAAAAAGATTAATCAGTCTTAAAGAGTTATTCTTTGTCAAAAGGGCTCGACCACTGAGAGAGGAAAAACGTAATCAATTACTAGACAGATTGTTAACAACCTTCTGTGTCTAAATCAAAGGTCTATTTCAGTACGTACATTCTCTTATAACAACATTAAATCGCTTCACTTCTTCCTATCCAGTTGCACTTACACTAATCAGTCTTGCGATTGAAAATGTAAAGCAAAATGCAAACACTGCATTTGTTGTGTACGTACTCAAAGACATTGCTATTATCTTGGGTCAATAACACGAAATAGAACGACCATGAAGTGCTTCATGTACGCCAGTTGTCGAATTTGAAATAAACTGTACGGCCTAAAATCGAGAAAAAAGTTGAATTAAACCAATAATTGATTTAAAAAAACTGGGGTCGCATCTAGATTGAGCATTCAGGAGACGAAAATAATTTTTTGAAAGAAACTTCTTTTTTTTATCAGAGATAAGTCAACTAGTTTAACATCACGCTTAGATCAGTTAAGTTCAAGATGACCAGAGTATCGTTCAGTTGTTGAACACATTTGGAAGTATAGTCAAAAGATCGGTTGTTGAGGTACTTCTTTTTTTTGAGGAGTGGAAGGATATTAGAATGTTAAAAAAGCATGGAGAGCAACCGTGCTCGAACAAGCTGCGTTTTTCTATCAAAGCTTTTGTAGAGAAACTTGATCGAGCATGGTTATTTTTTCTACATCTCTTATGCTATAAGCTGGGTTTTTCAACTGCAAAAACGTAGCTTATGTATTGAACCTAAATGCGAGTTTTTTTTTCTTATTCGGCTTCACCTCTACTGGCCTTATTTTTAAACATCAAGTCATTTAGAGACAGAAGTATTATCGACTGATATGTGTTTCTCCGAATGAATTTTTAAATTGAATCTGTCCACAAGAAAAAAGGTTGCAATATTTCCCAAATTGATTTATGTTTTTTTGTGCCTCACACTCATGTCAGGGCAATTTTAATGTTGTGTCTGTCACTTTCGGCATCCTTAATTGAATGCTAGTGTCAATCAAGTTTCCCCGGTCTAGTTGGATGCTATTCAAACCGGATTTTATTGGAGCATTTCACATCTCAAAATTTATGACGCTTCAGTCTCATTTTTGACCGACTCTTAAACATGTCCATCCTCAAGGTAAGAAATTTTCCAACAGACTATGTAAATGAGCCTTTAAGTATTATTCAGAAACACGTTCCAGATATTTTTTGCACTCCTATTAATCATGGGCCTACTATTGGGTCAAGGCCAAGGCCGAGTGATAAGATGAGGATGGACCAGGAGCCCTCCACCGACTACGCCCAAGTCTAAGTAGCTCCACTCTTCATACCTCATTTGACATTACCTCTTGATAACCTATTACCAGCATATGTGAAATGAAGAATACCACGGAAAGGAACTGATTCTGAGTGGGATTTGGATGATCAAACATGTGCTTGTGTAATTGGCATTGCTACTTGTATACAAAAGCTGACTAATACAATAACGATATCATGGTCTATGTTTGTACTGGTTGTTGTTTCCGAGCTCTGAACCCGCACTGGCGGCCAAAGCAGCCATCGTTGGATACGATGTTAACCCGCCTGCCGCTGCTGGAGCAAAGGTCTGACCGAACATTTCATTCATCATTGGAGGGTAGCAACCCGCTGCAGCCCCACCATCTGTGCCCCAAGAGCTCATTTCCATCTTGGTGCTCCCAGGAGGAACCATATGCTGGAACTGATTGTTCCATGAGCTCAGATGATTCTGTTTGGAGGCCCATTGATTGGCGTCCACGAGGTCGTTGTGATTGTTTGCATTGCCAGCGGCGGGTGACGAAGTGGGCGGCCCATTGAGGGACGAGGATGACTCTGTGTAGTCGTTGCCTGGAGCTGGACTGTCCACGTGGGGAGATCCAGAGCTGACTGGAGGCGGTGGATGCTGACTTAAGTTGGCTGAAGACCCGGTTGAGGAGGATAATGCATTGTTGGGCGTGGTCAGCATGCTCATCATTTGAGGTGCAAAGGATGACGACATGGACATGGCTGACGGATTTTGTTGATGGGGGAAAAAGTTGTTGGTCCAAACACCCCCTAGAAAAGATTTTAAAGGAGTTATAATTCAGTGTAGGATATTACCGGATAAGCACTTTTTCGGGATGTTGTGGATTTCAAAATGCTATTAGTAGAAATGAGATTCTAAGTAAATCATAAATGTAATATTCATCATGTATAAACAATCAACGGCTCTGCTTTGGGAGATCTGGACAAGCCATGATGTCCAAGGGTTAAACAGGAAAACAATAGGTTGATTTTTTGTAAAACCCCGTCAATTCCAGCGCAATGTATTGAAATGTTATTAATTTGACCTCTCAAGTGCAAGCAAGGTTGTGTGATTTTAAGTACATTGACCGGTCAACATAATTTAATATTGGCTAATTCAGGATGAAACTGGACGATTTTGACTTATTGAAAGAGTTTCGAAACAATGACTCACGCAACCTAAATCTTCCTGCGGAAGAATAATTTGATATCGTGGTTGAATTAGCTTCCTAAAGCAAGTAAGATTAATAGCCTCTTTTTCTATCTTTGAATTGCTCTATTAGGGCATGCGAATGAAGTAGTTTTCTTCTTTAATTGCAACTGTGATAATTTGTTTTCATGTTTTTTTCTCTTTAGAAATGTCTTTAGCTGGTTTTGGTTTGACACTTGGTGTGAACCGCAGAAAATAGATTCATTCACGAAGCAGAAATTTGATCTGATGTTCCATGGTGGAAGTGTTGATTCATTTCGGTTCAAATGATGTTAATAGAGCCGTCAATGAAGATTTATGGACTACTACCGAATTCATTGATTTCAAACACAGATATTTGAATTTGAATTTTTGGGTTTGTTCTTTAAAGATAACTTGAAATATGCATTCTGAAATAGGACAACGCCATTAGCACTTCATCATAACATTTCATTGCTATTAATCAACGGAAATGATTGGGTTCATTCAAAGCATTTGCACTCTCGACCTGTCTTCGATTTGTCGTGAAGTGTCTGGGGACATTCCCATTTTTAAATGCCATGCTTCATGGGGGAGCCCTTTTTGGCTTTGTATATCGGTCGTAGTAACATTACTTTTAAATCAAGAGACGTTACGCACTGTATGTAGTTTTTGGTCAGTGGCAAACGTAATTTTTTATCAAGAGTTATCCTTGTGTTTACATAGCGTATGTTCTTTTTGCACATTTGTGTCAGGATCATTCAGTTTTCTTATATCTAGACTAGGGGTTCTCAACCTTTTTCCGGGGGATACCCATTTTGGCAAGGGAAATATCCGATTTACCCCCTGTGTAATAACGGAGTCATTACGGACGGTATGTCAAACGGAGAAAAACAATAAAAATATCAAAATACGTGAAGAAGAGAAAAACGTGCAATATTGGTCGAAAAACCCAAGTTTTTTCCAATTTTTCCGGACACAAATTTACCCAACAGAAAGTCAAATTTACCCAATTTTGGGTAAATACCCATAGGTTGAGAACCCCTGATTTAGACTAACCACCTCTTGAAATAAGATCACTTACCGGTTCCAAAATATACATTCAGTACATAGCGTCTCTCGACTAAAGAATAAATTTCAGTAAGATATACGTACAAGTTGCTGCTGACGGACAATGTTATATCCCTTTATGGATTGTCAAGTTGAATGCCAAATTGGTAAAACCCGATTCAGAGGTTGATGGTGATTCATAAATGGAGAGTTGCGTGAAGTTTTAGCATCTTTTCGCATTCACTCAACGTTCTACATTCATTCAGTGGGCACAAAACCACTGACATGTAAAAGGTGCAGAAAATTATGCCTTTTTAAAGCTATGTTCAGACTAAAGCACAAACTGAATAACTTTACTTTTTTGTGGTAAAAAAATAACAAAAGATTAGCGGCTCATTCATTTTTAAAGAATTTTGTTTAATTAATTGATAGTCAAAGGGGCGCTCTGGAGACCTTAATTAGAGATTGGCCTTCATGGGCTAAATGGTGGTATTCAATTTTCTGAGCCCTAATCGGTCGTCAATGGTCAGTCAAACATTAAACAGGCGTGATGTATTCATTGACTTAGTAATAGGGAGACATGAAGAATACGAACATTGATCTTGTCTGGACATTAGCATTACCATAGATTAAGAGCTCTAAAAGCCTTGCTCATGCACATTTTGTCTTTTTTGGTGCAACAGAAGTGAAAAATGAATCTCTTTCTTTGAATTTAAAATTTCACTCTCTGTAAGTCCAATTTGTCAACTAGAACTGTTTCAATTTCTGACACGCAAGCTGTCCTATCCCTAGTCAACAGTCAACAACATTTTGGTATGTTCCTACAAAATTCACCTATGTGGTGTGAAGTTTCTTCGTTAAATGATAGTGCCCCATGCTAAGGAATGAATTCAGTTGTCATTGTTCGGTGTCGTTAAAATTGGGATATTTTAACATATTTCAGTTGCGATACTTTTTGGGCACAAATCAGAAATCCGTTTGAGTGGTGCAAATCATGGATGATTATATTGTCACTGTTTCTTGTCAGATGCCCATACTTGTTTACAAACGGTTTGTTCTGTTATAACCACATCCTTAGAACCGAATCTCTATTTCAATTGAATAAGTGACATTGACATTGACATTTGTCATTTTATTTCCACATTTTATAGAATGCAATTGACTCAACATTCGTCAACGATGATGTTTGAACTAGAGCTAATGTTAAATTGAACTTCTGTTTATGCTTGCTCTCTCAATTGATTGGGGGGGACTGATTTTTTTATATCGCTACAAGGAATGGGATTCCTTGTAAAGAGAGTTAATGATTAATATCGTTTATAAAATTACCGTTTATATGAAATTAATTGTATTCAGCATTATTAATACTATTTTAAAATTAAATTATATTTAATATTTTTTTAAAATTATATATATATATATATTATAATTATAATTTAAAAAAAAAGATTTTGTTTTTTAGGCGACGCAGTTATTGAAATCTGCAAACTAAGCGAAATCAGGACATAACAAATATGCCAGTCATAATGTTCTTCAGAGAATTTACTCTCTATTACGTGAACATCTCCATGAAGTAAGCATTTGTTATTATTGGATGTTTTTATTTCTCTATTATCAAAACCTCTTCAAAAAGTGAACAAAAACTGCCGCATATCGCGCTCTCTTAATTGAGGGATGACTTAACCGAATTCTTGAACATGCTCTCAAATGTTTTCAGCAACGGGCAAAATTTGTCCAACAATATTCATTCAAGCTAGACTTAAGAACACTTGACCTTTGAAGAATTCTTGATTTAGGAATGATTAAGCCTTTTTATTTTGGTCCTCATTTAAAGTATATTTGCCTTTCTTTCGTATTTTCTTGGGCAAAGTTAAAATGGCAGGTGTAAATCAGTCAATATCGGATGAAACTCTTTTGTCTGATATATTCAAAACAAAAGGAAGGTTTTTGCCATTGAGTTCTATTAATACTAGAGGGAGTGTAAGCCTAAAAATGTGTCTCCGGTCGCCAAATGTTGAGCGGACAAAAGTGCGGGAACATTTGAAATGTGTGACTAGGCAAATGTCAACCATGCAATTGATGAATCAAATGCGAAATGGAGTAATGTTTTTTGATCATTTTTTGTTATTGCTAGTGGTCACTTTTTTGAAAGACCGGACGACGTCACTAGGTGACCATGCCTTGGATTTTAATACGACAACTAGGATCTATTTTGCCAATACATTGAATAAGTCACTAGTAGGAAGAACACAAATTAAGCTTTTGCGTTATGTAGGGTTAATCCAATACCTGTATGGACAAAAAAAAACTTGCGGCTTCAAGAACGAGTTTAAAAAAGTTGGTAATGATTCGCATGTTTGGTCATACTAGCTGTCCGCTCAACAGCTGTGAGGGTGACATTTTCCTCATAAATTCAACGCATTCCGCCCCCACTTGCCAAATCAGCCTGACTAAAGCTTGCACACTATCTAGTGATTAATAAATGATCTAAGGTTTTTGTCATCAAAATAAAATTTCTACACGTCGGACACCCTGAAGTTCCCAGAGAGGACAAAACAAGAGCAGGCCGGTCGTGAAGTTTCATTATGGGCAGCAAGGGCCGTTTATCATCAGCGACTTAATGAAACTTGCCCAAACAAACGGCTTCTTAGGAGGCTAATTTTAAAAAAAAATGTAATTTGCGGCTACTGTCTACGCTTTTCTTCTCCCAAAGTATACTAAGGTGCTCAATGTAGTTGATAATTCAATTAACAAGCATTAATTCCCACATTTATAGGATTTGGCATTGAAAAAATGTCTTGCCCACTTTCGTTCATGCTATGATTTGCCACTTTTTTGGGCAAGCTTTTTTTTCGAAACTCTTCGGAAATATTTTCCTTTTCACGCAACTCTAGCTAGTTTCAGCAGTAAACAAGGCAGACGTAATGACGACAATGGCCTCTCTCTCTAGACCTCTCTGAGTACTCTTAGTAGACGATGAGTTATGATAACATTACACGCACTTTTGGGAGGTCATTCATACCGCAAGTGACCTCACAGAAAGGGTTGCGTCAACTCAGAAGAAATCTTGGTACGCTTAAACAAGTTCTAGTGTTCCATTCTTAACCCCTTATTCGCCTTGAAATGGGATTCAATCCATGTCAAAATCTGGATATGCGCCAACAAAATACTTGCTTCTTACCGTGAGAATGAAGTCCTGTGGATTCATGAAGCGAATGATATCCAGCCGACACTGTTGGAGCATTTCCCGTTGCTCCCGAGTAACCACTTACGGAGGCTGCAGCCGCTGCAGCCACAGCTGAGGCCGAAAAGGCAGTTAAAGCGGCTTGCTGGTTTCCCACTTGTTTCCGCCAGCGAGCTCGTCGATTGCTAAACCAAACCTGAACCAAAAATGAATTGCTTGATTTGCATGTACATCGTCTTGGAATCACAAGTTCGTACCTGAACTCTAGCTTCACTCAATTTGGTTCTTTGTGCCAATTCTTCTCTAGTGTAGACATCTGGATATTGAGTTCGCTCAAAGGCCCTTTCGAGCTCTTCGATTTGCTCGGCGCTGAAAGTGGTTCGGCTTCGTCGTTGCTTTCGTTTTAAGGGGATTCCTGGCTCACTATCGACGTCACTGTCATCTTCCTCATGAGCTAAAAAGCAGGAATATTTCAAGACATGTTGCGTTTTGAGAAATTCCCTTGCAGGTAAAAAAAACGAAGAAGACCGTCCTCTTTTTATCAAGTCAAAATTCTCGTGTGTTTTAGATCCTGTTTTTTCCTTCCCTTTCTGCCCCATTACAACTCTTTTAGGATTTTTCTAGAAATATAGCTCAATGCTTCAGGATGAACAAACCAAATAGAAAATCTTCATGGTGTTGCTTCTTGAAAGTTGTTGAATTTAACGAATAAGTAAGTCTAAATTAAATCTAATATCACTCCTTCTATTCATACAGAAGAATAACTCCTTAACAGTTTACTGTTCTGAATAAAAAGGTTGATTCGCCTCGTATAATTATTTTGACCATCTCATAACAGTTAAAGAAAATGACCACTGTCAAGATCCTTAGTTTACTGTACACCTTGCTTTCCCGACACTAATCCCGAGATGGAATTACCTCCTAAAATCCCATGGATACTATGGTCTCTGCTGCGCATTTCCTCCGTTTCAAAATGTCGGGGAGGAATGGTGGACTGGACAATGTGTCCCGAACCCCTTAAAATCCTCGATATGGATGACACTGAAGGCGCATTGGAACGATCGCAAAGGCCGTCCTTGATAAGACGGTCCCTGATTTCCCAGCTGAAGATACCTGGATTCTCCTTCTTGTAATCCTCAATTCGACTCTCGACATCGGGCGTGGCCACGCGGGGCTTCGAACCACCGATCACCCCGGGTCGGATTGAACCCGTTTCCTGGTATCGATTCAAGATCTTGGACACGCAACCATGACTGACACGAAGTTGCCGTGAAATGACGCAGGGTCGGACTCCGGCTGCAGCCATCTCGATGATTTTCAACCTAATGTGATTGGGTAGAGGTCGACCATTGATGAACACTCCACCCAACTGATTGACGCGTCCTTGACCTAGCCAAGAATGACAGTAGAGAGGAATGAGCTAGATGGAATTTGATTTGTTCTTGGATTGTTTACCTTGAAACGGGTATCCGCCAAAGAAAGGCCTCAGATTAAATGAGCCGGACATGTTGTCAAACTCTGCGATCACCATTTAGAAAAGACCGAAGGACCTTCACGGAACCATTCGCTTAATGTTTGGGAGTAGTCTTTCGACAATGTCAGAATCACGTGTGGCCATCTATTTGTGTTCGAATTGGTCCTAATGAGCCTGATGAATAATCATGTGCACACACTCACATTCGGCATCTCTCATCGTTCTAATGAGCCTCTCTCGTCTCAAAGTGAGTCATTATAATCTTCTTGTGTGTCCGATTAATCTTTCATGGCCATTTCGGCCCTCCTCCACGAATTCAGGGAACGATGGTGCTGCTGGTGTTGATGATGATGATGCTACGGAAGCTGTCAAGTGATTGCACTAATTAATCCCACTAATTGGTTTTGGCACAACGGATTGGGTGCTCACTATTGATTCTGCACGAGAACTAACAACGCCCACATCCAATTGATGACTGAATCGGCGGTGTTTACCTCCCAAGGAAAAGTTTCTTCTTGAAGAGGAACCCCAAGAGATGGTCGTGGTGTGCTTTAAGGCGATGGAACTCTCACCTCCTTCGACTGCGTGTCGAACAAAGACCTCGGTGTCGACTTCGACGAAAACGATGGGGATGATGATGATGCTCTAGCACGTCGAATAGCCCCAGCCAACTTGACTTGGAGGATGTTGGTTGGCACTGGAGATCAGCAGCTGAGATATGACCCCATAGAGCACCCCACGCTCACATTTCATTCCTCGCATAGAATTAATGTCATCGTCACTCTGGTCTAGCGCGCCCTAACCACCATCCATGATGTACGTACATCGGACTTGAGACGGGAGAGGCTCCCAACCATCCCAGATGAGGGACCACCATTCGAGTCGTTCCTGTTTTGGCGGCGCCCGTCTTTCTCTCAGTAAAGTAGCACGTATACGCTCTCGGGTGGTATAGGTAGAGACTAGAGACGTACGCACCCAGTATATGTATGTGAATGAGAGAGAGCGAGAGAGAGAGACCCCCGTTTCCCTCGTCACGCCTCGTTTGAACACATTCGCTACGGCTGACGACAGGAGGCCCCCATTCTAAGGATGCCATTGGTCGAGTATTTGGCGAGGATAGGCGGGACTCGCTCGTACCTAACCAACGAGCTCCATGACTTTAGCTCGTTGACTAAATCGGTATAACACCCAAGTTTCTCTTTCCCTGGGAAGAGAAATATTTACTGGTCTTCTTCCTGATGAATCTGATTAATGGGGTCCATTCATTAGAGAATACTGCCCTGGTTCACATTTATTACAATCAAGAATTTAGAGCCACCCACTCACCCACTGAGTGAGGCTCCTATTCCGTTTGAAGTAATTTTCCTCGCCTTCATCAAGAGTGAGAAAAAAAGAGAAGAAAGATGCCTTCTTCCAGAACTCCTCAGCATCACCATGACTTGCTTTTGACAAGGTGAAAAACACGCAGAGTGGCCTTCTGCATAAATAAGTGCAGCCCATGTACTTAATCAGAGCCACACGTTCAATGTATGGGTGGACTTGCTTGAATACCACGTTTGGACTAGATGCGATGCTCATCATCCGAATTTTAGGTTGCCATACGTACTGTACATAGAGAAGCGTCAGCCATTGGTAATTCCTTCTCTCGAGTAATCACTGATGGAGTAATCTGGTCAGTCACGCCTGTCCGACTCGTCCTGTTGCTCGACTGTGCAATTTATCTATCTCTTGGCCTCAGTCCAGTGCTCAAAAGTGGGCAATTCTCTAATTCGAAAACACAAACCTTTGATCTGACGAGATCTGTCCACAATATCTACATACTCATAGTTCTTCTGCGTATGAGGATAAGTAGTTTCAAAATCATTCATTTTTGTCTAATTATCCATATCCCATATCTACCTCACTGTTCTCTTGGAAATGTTAAGAGTAGACGTGCCAACACTCTATTAAGACATGCGAAGGTGTTTCAGAGTGAAACAGTCAACTTCGGATATAAGGGACCCGGCGGGACCACCGAAATTCGTCCCTTAAATCCGACTGTCCCTTATTTCCGACCGAAATTGCATGGAAATCGATCATCCGGACCTTCCAAAACAGTCCCTTATAAGCGAAAATCCCTTATATCCGGGTCCCTTATATCCGAAGTTGACTGTATTTAACAATAAACTTACCTTTCCGATTCAATCTGGATGATGTTCAAATAGAGTCTTAACGAAACAAAGCCGGTTTTCTGGCCTCATCTCGTGGTGGTCAATTTCGTGTCTTTGAATGTAAAGACAGACTAACTTCTCACTTTCATGGCATGACAAATCTCCAAGAGAAAGACATTCTGGTTCTCTGGCCTCAGAATCATCTAGTTTAAACCACCGAAAGAAGGAACCATTGACGTCTGACTTCACGGAAATTGAAGCTAAATATGTGTGTTTGTGTGTGACAATTCAGAAAAAATGGTGAGACACTCTGAGAACTCAAAAAGTGTACTGGAGGAAGAGAAGCATTAATTGCAACCTCTTTGATTTCATGCTTGCACGACAACGGAAAGTTTGCATAGGTTTTTCGCGTGTCTTCCGTCGATCTACATACATTCATAATCATCGGCTGAACTACTGTAGCTCCTCTGGGAGCAAGTTAGTTCAATAGTGAGCTACAAAAATTTCAGTTCATCCCCTGAAGGCATAATGTGTGCTGTCCAATTTCCTCTTCAGAATTCACTCCTTTAATCCATAATTCACCTTTCATGAATGGGTCTAAAATCAAGTCTCTTTAGAGACCTGCCACTATGAATGTCTGGAACTTAATCATCTTTTAAATTAGAAGCTGGAATGAACAGTTTCTGTGTGCGGTTTCTGATTTCTTGGTTCAAATGGTGATCTAAAGATATTGATGCAAATATGAGCCACAATCACAACGGGTTTCCATCTTCTGTTGTTCATCCTCATCATGAAGTTTTCATTGAGATCACTGATCACAAGTTTTTCTCAAGTAAGAATCAAATCCTTGACTTGTCCAGTTACAAGGGCAAGTTATTGAGCAAGTTATTGACAAATTTCGAGACGAACTTTGATTAAATAGGAACAAAAACTTGAAATCTCTTTCAAGGAGACCTTATTACTAGCCAAAGGAAAAATTGTGCCTGTAACTTCACAATTTGTTTTAAAAAGTTGCTTTTGTAAACACAGGTTGAGAAATACTCTTATCAATAAGTAAATGGTTGTCTTCATAGTAAATCGTTGTCAATAACAGACAAAAAAAAAAGTCGCCCGAAAAGATAAATGTATTGAATTCAAAACATTCTTTCGATGAAAACCTTCAAAGATATTTTTCTTTTATCTCTCTTTTAGTTGTACGGGAAGTCTCTTAAAATACTGTTCAAGTTAATAAAGGCCGTATGGATTGGCGGTTTTTGATAAAAATTGGATTGTTTGATTAAGATATAGCATTAACGTCGTTATATTTTTTTGTGTTCACATTGACCTGAAGCAAAAGGCTAAGTCTTATGCATGTTGATTTTTAAACGTGAAAATTATGAACAAAAGGCCCCCTACACTTATCTTTGATCACAAAATATCGTTTGTTCTGGGCATGCTTATAACTATGGTTATTTAAGTTTAAAAAAAAATATGGTGACAGCTGTTTGTCTATGATAAAATATGTTTATGGGCCTTGGGAATTTGTCTTTTTATCAATACATTATCAACCCACCGTTGCATTCACATTCATATAGCGCTCTTTTATCTTCGATTCATGTAAGCTGATGAAAACAAGATTTGGTTAATGGAAAGGGAGGTAAAAATGATATGGCGAGACTGAGGATAAACTTGTTAAAAAAGCAATTGTTTCAAAAACTCAAAGTCAAAAAACATTGGGCAATATCAATAATTTTAAACTCGCAAAATCCGCTTCATTTCATCTCCAAGTGTCCAAAATAATGAATATTCCAAATGTTCAAAAACCCTCAAAATTAGCATTTTCTTCATCCGTAGATCCCTCGAGTGTCCAACAATGCATTTCAAATATTTCAAAACAAAGCGGACCTGTTAAAATACAAAAATAAAATAAAAACAGCAATACTAAATGCAGATGCCTCTTTTTACACATTTTGAACAACCCTAGTGATCGACCCCTAGAGTTATGAGCCGAGCTGCGTTCTGGAAAAAAAATCTCTATCCCAATCGGCGATGAGAAGGGAGCTACGTTGGAGTTGGCCGTGGAATTTCACCAATGTACCTGAACTGATTCGATCGGATTCGGGTGTTTAGAAGCTGGATGAGGAAAGCGTAATCTCGTCGGAGGGGCTTTCGGACATAATACGACGACATACACTACACTCCTTGAACTATCCGGACTCATCAATTATTCGGTGGTATTGGCAATCCGACTGACTGGGATGTGCAGATATGAATATGGGAATATTCAGTGAGGAAATCATCTCGAAAAAGGTGAAAATCGAAGACGATGATGATCATGATGATTCCGCTTCATCGTCCTGGCCTGTCAATGTATTGCCAAATTCATTGAATTCTTCACAGGTCCTTTAGGTGTCAAAGGACCACCGACGATGTCGCGTTCCTTTCGTGTGGATGCTAACATTCGGCTAACAATAAGGCAAGCACAAAAAAAGAGTCTGAGCACCATTCACAAAAACCTTTTGGAGGTTCAGTTTGAATAGAGCAGCGCCCAGCCATAGACTACGATAGCGGGGTATTCTCGCCTTCCACATCACTAACATGCTACCTCCGTCAAAATGTGATCGGACCGCCAAACGAAACGCCAATCGCCTATCACGCAGTCATTTACCGGTCGGTCCACTTTTATCCCCGAACTTCGTAGAATCTAAGCTGTCCGTCACTTCAACTCGTCCAAGACCCAACTGAAGAAATTTGAATGGTGAATATGGTTCCAAACTCCAATATCAAATAAGAAAAGCTCAAATCCAACATCAGTGCTTCGGACGATCAAGGACTAGGAACATGTATTGATTTTTCCCCACCGATCTATCACTACGGCAGTTGGTCCATGATGGAGGGTTAACTTGGCGTGGCTGCTCCCCTTTTCGTCTGTTCTGCCTGTTTGCCATTGATATGCACAAAGAATTAATAGCTTTCAAGGGGGCAGGCAGAAATGAGCCCCCTTTTTCCTATCCCTCTTGGTGGCTCCTTTTGCTGGTCGAACCATAATCCCGAGTAGTCGATAGCTGTGCACCACTGGTTGGTTGGTTGGTTGGCTCACAGCGTTCCCATATCATTTTCAAAGCGGTATTGACAGAATTTTTTGGGCAGAGCGTGGCGAATCTCTTCGTTGATGTTCATACGTATATGGAGAGCACAGCTTCGTGGCCGTCATGCTTTTAAGTGAGCTTGATGCCACGTCGACCGACTTGCATTTCGAGCGAGTTCTTACTCCCATCCCTCTTTTCAAACTGGCACATCTTCCTGCTTGGAATTGGAAACCAGTTTCACTCTGTGTTTATGAATGGCTTCAATAATATCGTCTTTGGCAATGTGTGGATGGTATTTGAGAAAAGCTCTGGGGATAGGCCCTAATATGGTTTGAATAGCCGCAACCAGATTTCAATTTCCTGCTTTGATTGTAGCGTGTCCACGGAATTCGTTGCATCAAGTTTAAGCTTATTAGACATAGTTTCGCGCTAGAAGGCAGAGTTTTTCCACTCGGGGATCACACACATAATCGAGATCAAAGTGTCATGAGCCATTGCAAATCGTCATGAACCAACCAAAGTGAGGAAGAGGAGCTATAAGAATATGCCTCGGATCACTCGAGTAATTTAGCCATTTTTCCAATGAAAACGACATGTTGTTCGAAAAGATGACCTCGTTGTCTGATATCGTGCCATTTGACGGACAACCATGTGTGAATTGGAGTGTCATTTGGGTGTCTCTCTTCATGTCACCACTATCAAGAGTTTCACTCGTCTGTCCAAGCGAACATTTCCAACTGGTACGAAATCCAATGGCAGAGAACGTAGAATTACGAGTATCTCTAACTCATTTTCCTCCATCATTTTTGGAAAGTTCCGAGATGAGAGATTCAACTTATGGTGCGTTCGTTGTGAAACTCATAAAGGTTGATCTTAATCACGTTTTTTGTGAGAGTGTTATTGTATCGTCTCCATATCCCAATGTTTACATAGTGATCCCTCGGCCTATTTGTAACTAAGTCGATCTCATGATGATCACCGGGGAAAAACGCGAATCCACAAAAGTGTGGAACTGAAATCCAATTCAGTCGTGAGTGAAGTGGAAACAAGGGTGGAACAACATGGACGGATCAATTGATGGAGAAGAAGATGGTGTGACCACGAAAAGGTTCAAAAGAGTTCGGAGTCGCCATGTTCAGAAACAAAGGGAGACCACTAAACTTCGGGAGATGATCTTCTTGAGAGATCTCCACTTTGGATTTCTTCCCGATGACTGTGAAACCGAATTCGCCGATTGCTTTGAACACATCCGAAAAGACGCGACCTTTGCCGCCAAATGCTTCAAATTAGCCTTACTCAGTCGAAATGAAGACCTCGTCCGAGTGCTCCTGGATCAATTGGACATCACCAAGGATAATTTCCAGAAGATCAACTCCACCTTTCTGGAAGGGTTATTGTTGGAAGCCGTGGAATTGGACGATTTCGAGTCGGTTCAATGTATTTTGGCGTGGCGAGACTCCCGAGGGACTCAAACTGGATTGACCGATGTGGACAAGAAGTTGCTGAAGATGCAAAAGAAGGCCCAAGAAGTGATTGTGGCTGCAGCCGTTAAGGGCAACTATAACATAATCAAAATGCTCTATGGAGATGGCTACAAGATTTTTGACCGTGTTGGACAGGACAAAGGACCTTTCATCTATGATAGTGAGTGCGAATAAGCTTATAAATGGAATTTATTTTGCACTCTCTCCCTCTCTTTGTCTGTAGCGTCAGGAGGGTTGAATCAAACGGATGTCATGGAGTCGCATATTGAACGGATTCGGAGTTTTAAAGCCATGGCTAGTCCAGCATATATGGCCATGACGTACCAAAAGGATCCTGTCGAGCATTGCTTCGATTTCACCCGGAAAGCTGACCTGGGTATGAGGAAAGAACCCGAGTTCAAAAGCGAATATGAGCTGGTTCGGACGAAATGTCGACAATTCGGGGTGGATATCTTGGACAGCTGTCGCAATAGTTCGGAAGTGGAACAAGTTTTGGCTGGCAGCAAGTTCAATGGGAACAAAGCGTACTCCATTCTGTATCGAGCTCTTCATGAAGATCAGAAAGAGTTCGTTTCTCATCCTTATTGCCAGGTGCTTTTGCATAGCAAATGGTTGGGAGGACATGATTCTGATTGGACCGTCAAGCTCGGATTGCTAAAAGTTCTTCATATCGTGGCATTGATTGTTTTTTCGCCCATTCTTTGTTTACTGTACATTCTCAGTCCGTATCGAGATCACTCCAAGATTCAATATCCTCAAAACGCTCCCATGAAATTCCTACTTTGGTTCATCAAGCTCTTGGATCGGCCCATTCATCGCTACATCTTGGACATGACTTCGTATGGTTTGTTTCTGGTCTTCATTCTCTTATCCGTGATTCATGGAATTGGAGACCATAAGAAAAGGGAACGCACGTGGTACTTTAATTTTTCTGCTCTTTGGATCTTTGCCCAATTTGCGAAGGATATGAGCATCCTTGCCCAAGTACTTTTGGGTCGGATCATCATGACCAAGTTCAGATTCTTTTATGCCTTCATTATGGACATTCTATTTCTGACGGCCATTGGGTATAAATGGTATGGCTATGACTCTTTGAAAGGGATGACTGGAGGTCTTTTGCTGGACCGAACAAAGGTTCTTCCTGTGGATCATCCCATCAATATTGGCGCCAATCTATACGGAGTAGCTTGTTGCATGGCTTTCTTGAAGGTCATTTTCTTATTCGAGATCCATCACAGGTTTGGACCTATCTTGTTTTGCATTAAGAATGTGTTTTGGGACATCTTGAGCATCGTGGGGTCGTTTTTGGTAACGGTATTTGCCTTTGCCGTGGGACTTGTCTCTGTCTTTGGAATCTTCAATGATGATCAAACGAGATTTTCTGACTTCACCAGTGCCACAAAAACCCTGTTCTGGATCATTTTTGATCCAGGCAAAGAGGAATATGCCGATATTGAGCCCACCAAAGTCAAAGGACCTCCTATATCCGGTGGGCTGCTCAAACCTCTACCCATCCCAGGATTCAATGACGACCTTTTTGCCACCTTGAGACCCCCTACAGAGGGTGGAGACAGCTTGTCCCACAACTTTGGAATCTTCATCTGGGGTTTCTATCAGGTAGGCAACCCTTTTTCTCAAACCGCTATTAATACGGCTAATGATGGCGTGCCTCTCATCTCTCCTCAGGTGTTTGTGGTGCTAATCATGCTTAACCTCCTGATCTCATTGATGACCACCACGTTTGCCAAGATCCAACGCAATGCAGACGTGGAATGGAAATTCACGCGAGCCTCCATTTGGATCCATTACTATGACGATCTCAATTCGATCCCAGCTCCCTTGAACATCATCCCTTCTGTTTACACTTTGCGCAAAGTTTATCTCTGGATCTGCCATCGAGGGAGATTTACGGACGATGTGAAAACTTGGGCTTCGTCAAAGCTGATGTAAGCCAGACAATATTTCCTGAGCCACTTCCTTAGCACCCGCACTCAACTTTTTTACTCATTCCAGGGCCCAAGAAAGCAAAAGAAGACTTTACGACACCCTTATTGAGCGTGTATTCAGATCTGAGGAGAAGAAGGAGGATTCAAGGATCGGACGAGCGGATATTGAAGCATTGGAGAAGGAGATTTCCATAGATATTGCTGATCTTCGACGAGATATTCGCACACTGAGAAGGGACCTCAGTTTACCCACCTCCAAGTTTTTGACCCCAAGAGATGGGTATCCAACTCGAAAAATCTCAGCAGCTTTGATGCCAAGGCCACAAGAAAAAAAAGTCTCGGAAGAAGAGGAACTCGAAGAAAATAAGGATAGGTTCAAAAGGTTCTCGGGTATTCATGACTTTGCCTCTATCAAAGTGGACAATCGCCCTGAGGTCGTGGAACACTTGGTCCAAACTCTGGGACTTATTGGTGTGAGCACTGACGATATCGTCAACAAAACGAATACTTCCACCCTGGAACGCCATAATTCAATTGTTTGATTTTATTTTCAACAACATGAAGCAAGCTTAGTACAAAATCTTGAGTTTTCAACGTAGAACGAGCGACCGATCGATCAATCAATCAATCCATGTCCTCAAATTCTTCATCGGTGATTATTCCCAAAGCGTTGGCCATTCCTCGAACTTTTCGAATTACACGTTCCTGAACCAAATTAAACGTCATGACCAGAAGTGACATGCCAAACAAGAGATAGGTGGAACAAATGGCAATACTGATTTCAGCGTCGATCTTTTTGGTTTTGGGGACAAAGTCACCAAAGCCAATGGTAGTTAGAGAGACAATGCAAAAGTAGGCTGAATCCAGCAAAGCCCATCCTTCAGATTGGCTGAACAAATAGGAACCTCCCATAACGTAAGCTAGAACCACCACAAAGCAAAGCGAGACTGGAACCTCCTTGTTCCAAATGTCTTCCACATCATAGAAATCCACCTCCGCGGGATAATCCATGGAATCCTCGTCCAGCGTGTGTCTTTGGCTTCGGAAACTTTCGTTGATTGACCTGGGTTGGTGCATCAAGAGGTTTGGCATTCGAATTCCAGGTGTTGTGGGACTCGAGGGACTCGAATCTCCACTACTAACCTTAAAAACAATGACCCACCAATGAAGTACTTCTAACAAAGGATAGGTACAGCAGGATTGGTAAAAAGATCAGTTTTTCAAGTGCTCAGAATACAAGTTTGTGTCACGTATTAGAATCCCATACCAAACATCACGTAACTGATTATAGTGTACTTATAGCAATTGAAGAAAACGGTTTGAGGTATATTCATTTAAACATTAGTTGAAATGTAAAACAAATGAAATAAAAAGAAAATGACGCTCTTCTTGAGGTGCCCTGTCTCTCTTCATAAAAACTTTGAGCACAAATCTTTGCTGAAATTCTTCAGATGATGAAAAAATAAAATGCTTGGTTCACACCTGGACTTTTAAGGTTATTAGAACCAAAATTAGCTCCATCATCTCGTTTTGTCATTGCTTGCCATTGAAGTTTTTTTGGACTCCGATTGCAAACAACCCTGTATGCTTTGGTAGGGTCTTCAAAAGATTTTTTGAAGACAATGAAAGCTAAGTCTCTGTAACTGTACGAATAACAATATTTGTGCTTACTTTTTCGCTTGGTGGTAAGTTTAATTGAAGAGATTTGGTGCTTCTTCGACTTCGATTTGAACCACGTAGTCCATTATCTCGATGAAATTCAGGCCTGGCCATTAATGTATCCGACCGGCTTTGACCTTGAATGCAGAAAATACCCGCTATCCTCAATATCGGCCATATTTCAAAAGTCCAACGTCGAACTCACTCAATTCTTTGTTCTTGGTGAAGGTGAACACATTCTCATTTTCATTGGTCATCGGAACTGCGATTTGCGGTTGAGTAGGAGACAACCCATCCGGACTCGTATTGCTCAAACTACCACTGTACCAAGTTCCTCTAGTACTTCGAAAAGACCTAAAACGGCAAACAGTTTTTGTGTCCATTCGTGAAACATCTCTCTCCCTCCATTCACTCCTAACCTTCGTCTGGATTCGGGTGACATGTGACTGGGTCCGCCAAAGGTACTACTCGCCTAAACGACCAACAAAATGATTACTCTTAATTCGTGGTCAGTCAGTTGTTGACTGAATCGGAGTCCCATTGGGAATCAATCCCCGTGGACTTGTCCTTCAGCCCTCAACTGATCAACTGTCACCAGACTCCATTGAGATCGAGGAATCCATGCTGAGAGACATCGACTCACCTGAGATCGGACTGACATCGACCTGAGTGGTGGTCCTCGAGTGTGAGGGTGATGATAGGATAATGATCTCCTTCCTCGAGCCAATGGCACTGTAGTGCGTTGTCGAGATGATGAAACCATTCGTTGCTGGACTTGAGAATTGACACACACGTAGCAGCACAATCGCCAATAGATGAATCTGCGAACCAGCAAGGTTATTGAAGACAAATGTGTGGGATTAAAACTATTTCTTCACACCTGAAGCTTTTGGCCATGGCTTTGCCAGTGTTGCCAAGGCATAGAAGCAACAATGGCATCCCGAGGATCACGTACATGACGGTTATGATCTTTCCTAGTGTGGTTTTCGGGGTCTGGTCGCCATACCCGATGGTTGTGAGACTCACAATGGAGAAGAAGAGCGATCCTGGAAACGTCCACAGAACATTTTCTTCCGATTCAAAGCCGTTCCAGCCTTCTCTCCTGAATGATCCAATGACAGAAACCCCCATGAAAGATCAAATTCTGGGAGTGAATGGCCTCACTTACTGACTTCATAGCATGAACCAGTTCCAATTCGAATCCATATAACCGTTCCTCTACTCCACCGATCCATTCTTGTTCTTGGAGTACCAAAGATTTTTCAGTCATGGACCAGATATCGTCCATCAGTTTCTCTCGTCGGACTTCAATACTTTTCTTGACCTGCAAGCAAATTCCGCTTTCTTTTAGCGATCTAATTCTTTTTGGCCAAGAAGTCCTCACCATGATCTCGTTGTCACGTTCGAGTTTTTCAAAGATCAGTCCACCGAGCACACAATAGCCGCACATTAAGGCAATCAAACCGAGATGGGAAATGGTGAACGAGATGAAGGCCTTTAATTTGGTGCAAAAGCCATTACAACACAATCGACAAGAATTCGGATTTGAAGAGTTGTCGAGATGCTCTTCTAAGTCGTCCATGCTCTTTCCCTTCAAGATATGAACACTCGGACTTTGAATCCAAGTGAATTGAAATGAACTTTCTCATTGTTTACGTGATCGAAATTCTGTTCACTCAAACGCACGAAGAAAGTGTTTTGTATAATTCTCCCACTTCCTCAAAACATCCCTGTTCACTGGGAAAACGAGTTCACGCCCAAGTACTGTATTCCTCGCAATAGGTGTTGATTGCGCAAATCTTAATCTTTGGTGAGTGAGCAACAAGGTACAATTGCTTTGCTGAAATCGTACTATTTCAAGACATGAATGTGTAAGCTCTTCGGATAATTCAGTACAAAGTGATGGCTTGTAAGTGGTGGAAAACATGGTTTGGTTGATCGGATCTCGTCCACAATTGAATTCTTCATGCCTCGATAGTTGGCCTCTCAGGGGGTCTCGTAAAGGAGCCCCGGGGGTTCGAGCCTTGACTCCATGAGGAACCCCGACTACGAGGAAATAGAAAAAGGTGTGGATGAAGAAGAAAAAACGAGCGACAACGAAACCAGCACCGCTTACTTGGTCATGTTCGTCGCTGCATGAAATCAAGTTCCAACTCCGAAGATGCACATAAACTAAAATATGAAGTGCTAAATATTCTCCAGAAGCCATAAAAGATCGGCCGGATTCATGAAATTGATCTTGGATGATGTTCTTTGTCTGCTGTGTGAGAGAGAGGATTCTTTGACCATCGGTTTGAAAGTCTTAGTGGAGGGTCAGTGAGGAGGACTCTTTAAGTCGAAATGTTCCCTCAAAAACTTTGAGCAACAGGACGGGGTGGCATTTTCCCATGAGTCTCGAGTCGGGTGGTGAGAAATCCAGAAGATTACCATGACAATGGGGAATATTCTCCACCTTCTGAAGATATCTCGGAATGAATGAAACTTCACTACGGTCCATTTGTCGGAGGGTCATTCAAATGCAATCCAATTTGCTCATTTATCTTCCATTTCTCCTTTGGCTATCCCGAGGAATTCCGTCCATTCAAAAGCCCAACTAAACAAGAATCCGCTCAGGATCAGGGAAAGCCTCCCTACCAAGTACATAACACCACATTCAACAAATTGGATCTGTTCTCATATGGGACGTGTTTTGGGGTCTCATTCTTACAAGATAAGTCCAATTCCCAGGATAAGACAGATGCAAGATTTTGCCCTGACATTGGTGTTATTGATGTCGTCTTTGGTGGCTGGAGAATCTCATTCAAGCGGTCAATGACAAAAGAACCCTTGGGAGGCGAAAGAAAGAAAAAAAGAAAAGATAGTCGAAGTTGGACTTCATTGCAAACCATATGCCACAATACCAACAGGGGCTTCATAGCGCTTTTTTGTACTGTACCCATCCAAAGGTTTGCCGAAAAGTCACATTGGTGGAAATCCTCAACCCACAAGACCCTCTTCTCTCCGCACTTTGCTCTCTTATGGAGCGTGACCAACAAATTGCATTCCTGCCTTGTCGTCACTTCAGTTGGTTGGTTGGTCAGAATCGAGCTCCAAATCCATAAGCTTCATCTGGCCCCAAAAGGCAGGAGTGCCGAAACATCGTCGGTGGTCAGGTTTGAGGAAAATTACAGTACGAATTTTCCATTGAGCTTGAAGACAATGTGCTTCTCTCTGGTCATTTGATTCTCTCGCAAAGTAATCATCAATATGCCCGAAGGCCTTGAGGCTACTCAGTGTTCGGAAGAGTATCATGAAATGGGTGCCCAAGAAGAAGCCCTCCTTCCATTCCCGTCGATAATGGCATGAACAATCAGAATTGGCCATGGCTAAAATCCAGATAAACATGGGCACGCGGCCGACACTCACCCTGATTTTTCAAGCCTTTTTTGAGCCCATCAGTTTCGGACAAGCATGAGGGGATTGAGCGCCACTGAGAACCACGAACCACGTGTAAAAGTACTTTACAAAAAAGGGGTTTGAGATTGCAAATCATCTCTCTTTCTTGTCTAGAAACAATGAGCATGACATTGGCGTATTGAATTGTCACCACGTAAACTGCAATGTCAGTCATACTTCAATATCTCTAATTAGTTAGGATGCCAATTTCTGGCAAATAAACTAAGCCTGTTAAGCCCTAGAAAATGTAAATTAACACTGTCGAAATAGCACTTAAAACGCCAAACACTATGAATAAATTGTCGCGTTTCTTAGTCAAAAATGTTCTCTCTCATTTTCTTCATTAGACAATTTTGTCTCGCTTTTCAGGATAAAACATTTTAGGCTCGTTTGAAAATCGATGCTTTGGTATCGTTGTCTCTGGGTCAAAATTTAGGTCTTGTAAGTCAATTTATGAAAATGACACCAATGACACCAAAAAATAAATCTGTCAATCAGTGGACTAAACTAGAAAATTGCAAATAAACCGCCTTTTGGGCATAAAACTCCTCTACTTGAAATCTAAACCCTACCATTACAATGGCAACCAAAGTCAGTGTGTTTGAGCATCATTCCAATCTCCATGTTTGACACATTCTTTCAAAACTTCATGTGGAGCTGGCTTGAAAAATCAGAAAAAGTGCCGCCAAATACAGAAAATCACAGACGTTCCCCGCCCTCCTGACTTGCAACGCAACACAGAGAAAGAGATTTGAACGCGCCGCCATGAGGTCGAGCAACAGCTGAACTTGAACCGAAAAAAGCGCGCATGCCGTTAAAAAAGATGATCGAGGTTGGTGGCAATCAGGAAAGGAGGAGAGAGAGAGAACTATGCCAATTATGCCACTATGAGTTCAGGTTAACCCTATCAGATTTATGGGTGCGCTTATGGGATCAAATTAGGAGAATTTATTCATTCACTCCGCGGCTAAAAAGAAACACCGCAATGAAGCCCGCCTGCATGCATCCAGATGATTCAGAGCCTCAGACGCCTAACTGAGAATGAGGAATTTCTAATCAAAAAATAGGCGCTCAAGCATCCTCTTGTGAGCAGTTTTGGACTCCTTGGTAGGTTTCAAGTGATGTTGCCAAATCTTATGAGAACGGCAAAATGAGGATTCAACTTGGTCTACCTACTATTGTGACATTTGACAAAGTATCCGAGATTCCTTTCCACTTTGATTGAATGCACAAGCTCAATAGAGCCTTGATCCCACTTTTACAATGACTATCTTGTCCCCGGAAACTTTATGAATGCTCAACTTTACCCGTGTAAAACCTTTTAAGACATTGAATTGGAAAATTCAACATCTCATGTAAATGTTCAAAGACGATTAGTTTAGTTCATAGGAAATAGTAAATTACATGAGTTCTTCAGACACTTTTTTACATCAGTAACTTGAGAATTGCGAGGCTTCCGATTTGCTTCGCCCCAATTAACTCGCCTGAATAAACTCTCGGAATGTTTTCCCTCAAAATGACAAATTAAGAGCAGATTGAAAAGGTAGGGTATGTGTCAGAACAGATTTTTGATTGCCACATAAGGTTTGCTCAAACTTCAGCAAACTTCAAAACGGGTATGCCGAGGAACACAATGCAACCCTGATTTTACGAAACCTGACGTATCTTCGCGGAAAATAATTGCAAGCGAGGAGGTTCCTGCAATGTCCCTGACTTTTATGGAAATTTGACGACTTGTGAGCAATGCGTCTTTAATATTTGGTTCCCAGTGAGTGGGTGGGATCTTGCGTCAACGAATGGGATTCCAGAGCAAAAGCACGAGCAAAGACGTTTAAATCACACTGTGTGAGTGACACTCGTCGCCATTTCTTCTTTTGTAAGTAGCTCACAACCCCCGCATAATAAGCCGACATGGCGACTTTGATAGTTTGACGATTTGGAATTTGACGAATTCATTGTGTGAGGTCAGGGTGAACCTGATTGACAAGCGGGATTGACATGGGACACTTCATTAGATCAAGACGACAAGGGTTCACAAAGAGACTCGATCGAGTTGTCCAAGTTGAACTTGCAGCTTTTATTATTATGGACTCGCCACAGAAATTGGACGCTTGTGCCAAACGTCCCCCCATTTCGTCTACTATATACATTTATTGCTTCGAAGTAACGGAGCTTGAGAGGTTTCAAGCGAGACTCCTCGGTTATAAAAGGAGTTTACAAAACGGGAACCCAAATTTGGGTGACCGAAGTAGGACTAAATGTAAAAGTCAATCCTCGTCAAGATGATCTCTCTCACCCGAATCTCGTTCGGCCGGATCCTGTGAGTGATATAAATCTTGCAATTCCCCTTTGTCGATGGCTAATAGGATTTTAGTGACAACAAGATTAGTTAGCTCTTTTACTAATCCTTCCTGGTGTGAGGCTACTCAGTTCGGATCCTCTGGGCTCAAAGGACCTCAAGAAAGCGAAACAGAAGAGCAAGGCGCAGAGGAAAAAAAAGAGGAGGAGTTGCACAGGGAGACAAACTTGGCTCTTTTCACGTTCATTTCAAATCTGACATCACCGACTTTTTGACTTGAACTCGACATGTTTCAGGCTCAAAGAATTCTTCCATAGAGTATAAGATGAGTCCGAATGTAGCTATCCGGATATCGATTCTTGCTGTAAAGGGTGTTTCTCAAAAGCTTCAGGGGCATGGTTCCCCAAAACCGTGAGTAACAATCAATAAGTCAAAACGCCCAAAAATATGAGTGCTGTTGTCAGGGCTGCTTGAGATTGTTCGAACAACATGACTGGCTGCTGAATGCTGATATCCATAGCCGTTTTCCACCCATACGAATGCCTGAGGGGCGAACTTCCTCTTGGCTAAAAGCACGTTCACACTACTTCCAACCAATATTCCTCGTACTATCACGCCGAACCAACCAACCAAGCAAGCAAGCAGTCAGCACATACAACCAAGCTCTGGTACATGTTCAACCATCTCCATGAATACTACATGGAGGTGGAACGAATCAGACATCCCTGAGGAAGAGCGTCGAGCGAATAAAACGACATCATTCCCCTCCAGCTTTGGGTTGGTTGCCTCCCGCCTCAATGACACAAAATTTGCATCCAACTGGATTTCTGATGAAGCTTACCAACGCTCAATTCGGATGTATATTCTTTCAGGAATAAGTCCCAATTGCTTCGAGAAGGTTCACTTCTAGATTCTCATCCATTGATTTACCAGGCGTTGCTTTTTAATTCTGGGCGATCGGTGGTTGGGGATGCTAGCGGCCAAGATGGTAGGAATCCCGCTGGTTTACCATTTGAATCAGGGTGTTGAAATTTGTTTCTCTCACTCTGTGTAGAGCACGGAGGTATTTTGCTTTCAGCGAAGTCAATTGGGCTGATAGGAAGAAAGAGGAAAACCTAGTTTTTCTCCCAAAACATCCTCCACCAACCATTCCCCTCAAACCCGAGTCAGTTCCATTTGGGAGGTCTGCGCCGTTTGCCGATTGTGTTGTAGTGGGTTGTAGGTAGTGAGTGAGTGAGTGGGGAGGTATTTTTTGAGCTTTGCCGCCAACCCCTCCATTCAAATGGTGAAAATGAGCGAACACCCCATTGACTCTGCTCAATTTGGTGTCAATTCTGCTCATAATAGAACAAACTTACTGAAAGGTCACCCTTCGGCCAAGCTTTGGTGGCAATCCTTTCTTCGTCATCTTTACCTTTCGCCTCAGTCACCTTTAATGGAAGGGGGAGAGAGACCCTGGTCATGATTGAGTGATTTTAGCATTGAACGGGTTAGGTACCCAATTTCAAACCCCCAAAGAGGACGTGGATTACGCGTTTTATGGCTGTGGAGTATAATTCTCAATCCGTGGCTATGGCAGGGAACTATGATAGATGGGTTGATTCATTCGATTAGGGGGGAGACCCACAAGCAAGCTCCACGAAGGTGATGATAGAGTAGCAATTAATTGTCATTAGTCATTACCTCAACTCTTCCACCTCAAATTGACCAGTCCGCTACCCAAAAGAGAGCTCTTCTCTTCGAATCTGATTTCGATCTCGGCAACACTTTTATTGAAGTGAACTTGGTTTTTTTTTCCTTTCAAAGTCAGACGCCTTTTTAAAAGTTTGGAAGCTGGGCTGAGATTGAAGTTCGGTAAAAGACGAGTGGGATGAGAACCAACACCAGCTGGACCAAAATGAAGGCGGCGTCGACGACGACATTTTGTAAATGCTCATTGTGTCGACTAGTCTACATTAGGCTTCAATAGGCCAACAACATGGGTGCTCATGATTTGGGTGGTCTTGTCGAGTCTCACACGAACTTACATTTCGAGGCCAATCATGTCGATATTGAAGTACTCGTTCGTCTCGTCCGTCAAGATGCAAGACGTTTACTTGAGATGGAACCAAAAGAAATTGGGCCTTGCGGTCAAGGTTCGTTGAAATGTTCGAGCCGATCAAATTAATTTTTCCCGAAAATGAGATTACCCAGTCACGCTGGAATCAAAGCTGAAAATCGAGGATCCGTTCCGCATCTACCGACTTCCAAACTTCATGGCACCCTTTCGAGTAAGCTGCCAAATGGCCAAGGGAAGATGAAAAAAGTCCTTCCCTACAATTTCAGAAACATACCTATGACGACGAGCACACACACTCATCTCATATGATGAGCTATAGCTTCATTTATCTACGAAATGTTGTTTTGAGGGATAAAACCATGGCACTACAAAAGGGATTCTTAGCAATTTTACGCCTGACATGCTATATACCACGGGCTCTTGAAAGTTTGAAAAGCGCTATGAAATAGGTCAAAACAGCTTTTTTCAATTGTACAGCCGTTCTGAAGGAGTCTCTTGTAATCGTGTGTGATTCAGCATCCTCCGTGAGGTTATCAGTGACAAGCATCAGCGGATCATCTCAATTTTTGCCGATCCTTGATTATCCCATTCAAGAACCATATCTTTCATGTTTCTTTTTTCTGGCCGCAAGATTCACCTCGCCTCCATTACATCCCGTTTAAGGTCGATTTGGTGGTGCTTTATCAATGAAGTCTCGAGATTGGAGGAGAAATTCCAGAGCCATGTTCAACCAGGGAGAGCCCATCAATAATGCTGTCCCTCACCTCATTGTCTGGAGTGCACAAAACAACTAAATTCTAGTCTACGTCCATTAGGTCTCAATAGGTACAAATTACCAACCTTCCCAAGTCCAACACACCAAGAGTGCTGGAACTCCATGGAGGTTGGATAATGGTGCCATACAATTATTGACTCCGATTGAGCTCTCACACTTGACTTTAAGAATTTGCCTAGCTTTGGGAGTGCAACTACAATTCCACGTAGAATGTCTCGAGGATTCGGATTGATTTCATTGAAGAGTGAAGAAATCCACAAATTCAGCTAGGTCCGTTGTGTTTTTCTCTCGTTCTCTGATTACAACGAGCTTGGTTTACAACCTCACCACTAATGGTTGATTATCTCGTCTTGGGTGGCGAACCACACTCCGTTCTGTAGCACAATTCTCACTGCAAAAAAAAAAAATTAGATTACCATTGCCATTAGTGTTTAGAAAATTTTCATGTGGTATAAATAAACCTGCAACGTCTTGTAATATTTTAAGGGCCAATTTTTGAGATTTAAAAGTGTTTTGAAAAGATTTCAAAATTTCGCCAGTGATTTGAAAAGTGGCACACTGAGTAATCCTCTAGCTTGAGGGGAACCTGGCTCACGTGAGGTGCTAATAATCAAGGCTACAAATTAAAGACAGTAAATCTTGGTAATAAGTCTCAATTGAAGTGGCCTCAAATTTTCTCAAGTGAACTATAGTCAAGTGAGAAAACCACGTTTGAGTTTGAGGTTCTTTATTCTTCATAAATCATTTGCAAAAGTAAGAGGAGAAACTTGGAGCCAAAAAAGAGACGATGAATTTCCAATGACGACCATCGCCAGAACTAATGATCCAAATGCTTCCAAACCCAGGATTTGATAACATTTTTGAAACCAATTTGAGTTTCTGTGGGCAACGGGTCACTACTAACCAAAGTCTTTTATTGTAAGTTTCTAAGCAGTTATTGCCTGCAAATATTTTAGGTCCTATAAATTATTCTGAGAAACGATTCTACATTTTCCTACTGTTAGTTCCGAGGCCCACCATTGGAGATTTAACCTTGAACACTGCTATTTTGGCCACCGTGCTAATTTGAAAACAGCCCGATTTGAAACCAGTCTGTATTTTTTCTTCATCGGGAGTATTGTTTGTGGTGTAAATTTAAGATGGACAATTAAGCTTGAATCAGGCCTGCCTCAAGTTCATTCTCGCCCATGAAAGTAGAACGTTCGCGGTGCCAAGTCGATTCGTTGCATTTCGAATTTAATTCTAGACCTTTGAAAGTAAAATGAGCTCTGAGGTCCCAGCCCTCCGAAAGGACTTCACAATTCACGTCTTAAGAGGCCAAGCGAATTGATTTGACTTGAGTTACTGAGTCAACGAGTAAGTGACTGGCTGGCTGGCTGAGAACGTAAGCCGTACGCCCGAGCCGCCATTTTTCGGCCGCCATGACGCGCCCAGTCAAGACGAGCCAATTTTAACAATTTTCAGCTGAATTAAGACCGTGAACAAGACAATTTTCATTGCTTCTCAATGAGTCAATTGTCTTGCAAGCCCAAGTTCAAACTCAATTACCGAGTTGAAGGTGTGAAAAGGCGTGAACAAATTGGACCAATTTTGAAGACAAGCAGCTTGCGCGAGATCACACGACAGGGTGGTGGTATTTCGCAGTGTTTATTCATGTTTGACTAGGACAAGATACAATTGGGCAGCTATTCACAAATTAAAATGATGATGCAATTGAGCTTAGTGGACTGGTCGACACATATTGTTATCTCCATTGGCGTTGGATCCAAAATAGGAAGCATATCCGTTGGACCCTTGCGCTGAACTAGACCCCGTGTTCCCAAGACCGCTACCTAGAGATGATAAAGCGGAAGCAGATCCTTTCTCTGACGAGTGGAGGTTCATAGCTCCCGTGGAAACGCCTCCTCCGTGATGGGTATTATACGAATGATGCATGTTGGCTCCAGGACCTCCGAAAAGACTGAAACGAAGATTGGACTCATGAAAGAAGCAATCTACCAAGATTCAACATTCACAATGACAGGATTTTCATTTAGAGCTAATGTATCTTCATGTTTGCATGTGAGAGGTGCTTTGTTTGCTAATTTCAGTTTCATGATGGCCCAAACACTGCAAGTTGAATCGTGTTTTGAACTCCTTTGGCTACATGGATGTCTTCGTTTGAGGTCTTCTCCTAGTCATGCCATGTGCAAGACCCCAAGTGCCAAAACCAAGCCACCGTTGTCAGGCATTTGGTGTGGGTTGAAATGAAATTTACTATCAAAATAGGCAGGTCAGAAGGAGCGAGGGAGATGGCGCACGCAAAAATTTCGTGCCACTTTTTCAGTACCCTAAATGCCTGGAAAATGATAGTGTTTGCACCTTTTTGGATTCGCTCAGGGAGGTGGAGGTACCTAGATGGACCTGACTTGTCCCAGATTTTTAAAGATCACTGAGAAATTGCAATCGCTAAAACATCAGATTTGCCTTGTCATCCTATCGAATACAGGCAAATGCTTTCATTTGTTCGTAAAAACAACGAGTTTTTCTTTCAAATTACCGGTAAAATGCTCAAACTTACGTGTTGTAGTCCGGCGGCAGTGCAGGTGACGTCATATTCATAGTTCCAGCAGTGGCTGCCCAAGAAGCGGCCACACCGGCTGACATGGCAGCACTCATATCTAGTTTTCCGCTACCCCCGTTTCCCCCAGCTCCTCCTCTCATCCATTGGCCATAGTTACCGAAATTGGCCCCAGAGCTGAGGGTAGCGGCGAGGTTAGAGGTATCATTGGTTGTGGTTGTAGGCGTGCTATTGGAAGAATGACTCTCTCCCCGTGAATTGTTGTCCGTTGCAATGGGCACATTCATGGCGGCAGAGTACGGATTATACCCTAATCCCGAATATTGTTGTCCCCACTGGCCCTGGTCCTGATAGTGGCCATGAGAGCTGGACCCGTAAGTTGCCGCAGCGGCCATGGCCGAACTGGCCGCTGCAAATCCCAACTGTTGTGATGCCGCAGCCGCAGCAGCTGCACTGGTGGCCGAATTGAGAGTCTTTCTAAGTCTAGCTCGGCGGTTGCTGAACCAAACCTGGACCCTTGCCTCCGTCAGCTTTGTTCTAGAAGCGAGATGAAGGGAAAAAAACTTCAGATCAGAAACCGTTTTCAGACGAAAACTTCGAGGTGTATCGAATCGGAAATTGCACAAATGATGTGTAATTGCTTCAAGAAAAGTGCATTGCTCGCCATCAAGCCATATCCCCACCATCTACATACTACATGTAGGATGTGTGCGTCGAGAGAAATTTGCTGGAAATCTTCCCCTTCTTAAGCCATGAAAAGGTAAGACTTTTCGTCTGCACATTCAAGTTGGAAAGAATTGGCAAGACCAGCTAAAAAGGTATGGACTGGCGAATCTCGAGCAACTGAAACTTCTTAACAAGAATCCAAGCTCAAGACTGGCACAAGAGGTCCCGATTGTGCTGTACTGACGGAAGACTATGTCCTCTTACCTTTGGGCTAATTCTTCTCGGGTGTAGACATCTGGGTATTGTGTCTTCTCGAAATACCTCTCCAAGACCTCCATTTGCTCAGCCGTGAACGTGGTTCGTGCTCTTCGTTGCTTGCGACTGATTTTGATGCCAGGTTCGGAATCGCAATCCGAATCATCCGACATGTGACCACCTAGAAGCAAAAAGACACACATAACTTCGACTCATTTGGCGGCGATCCCGGTATTGATCGGCAAATCTTCGGCAAGTCTTTAGGTAATTGAGAAGTCATTGATTCTTGTTTGTTGGTTGGAATGCTCATCATCATCATCATCGTCGTTGGAGGGATGATCTCAAGTATTTGTTGATTGTCGCTTTGAAAGCGGGTCCCACAGGCTAAATACCGAGATTTTTCTATTGAGGCGCCTTCTAAAAGGAGTCCCTTTCATAAAAGACATAGGTCCAAGCTAACAGCAATGAAACCAGGGAGGAAGAAGAAGAAGAAGCACACAAGGGCCTGTTCAAGCTCGATTCTTCCTTCTTGGACGAGAAAGAAGCAACGTCTTTTGAGCCACTTCAATTTAGTAGCTCAGGAATTTCGGGGGCTCCTGTCTGAGCTCTTTCACGACTGAATGTCGGCTTTTGTGAGGTGACATCATCATGACACTTTTTTTCTCCCGCTCTTTGTGTTCAATCATCGATATTTAAATGAACGGGAAATCAAGTGACGGCGTGCATGCATGCATGCACTCACCCACCCTTGTCTTCCTGAGATTCACGGTCATATTGGAAAATGAACAAATTCCAAGATGCATGATGCCTGGTGAATGGAATGAGTCGATCTGTTTCAATCATTTTAAAGTGGCAACCTCATGCCGACTTCGAGACCATTGGATTGGAAGAACACCGAAGGGTGCCCCCGTTCTTCATATTCTCTCAGCTTCCTTGATCTACCTATATTCTCTCCTCGAACGTCTTACGGTCTTTACTGGCCAGGAATGAGATGAGCCCACAAATCTTGTAACGAGAGCCAGGAATTTCACCACCTTCATGATGTTTCAGGTGCAAAGAAACGACGTAATTGGGTTGTGGTTTCATTCAGAGGATTGGTGAATGGCATTCAAAGTGTGATGGTGCATAATTGGTAAACCAAGACGTGAGACTTGGGGTTTTCCCTTGTATTCCTCGCTGCCTCACTACAACAACCATCTACGTCGAAGTACAGTATGAGTCGAAAAAAACCTCTTGAATCATGGCCAGAGCATATTTTCGAATTAAAGGTGTAAGATATCCCGCTGGGACAGACGCCGTGTGTGGGCTCATGGTCGGCTCCAAGTGAGACGACTGGGTGGAAAACATGACTTGAGACCGAATTCAACTTGTACGTACGTTCAACACCACCCATGTATCCACGGACCGACCGACCAACTCTGTGCTTTGCACTCACTATACTATAAGATGGATGGCGGTGATCCCTGTCATCAAATGGGGAAGTATGAATGCCCACCAACCCAATGCCAAGAAAGAAACCGACCCACCACTACCACAACCATCTCGGACATCAACAACCAGTGGCTGGTAGTTACTTAGAAAGAAATTAGCTGGAGTGTTGAAATGGTTTTCTTTGGGTTTGGTCGTGATTGCGATGCCGATCTCAATGATCTCAAAGCCTAGACATGAACAAGGGGCTAAGATAAGGTTACCCTAGTTTTTGCCGGAAAAAGGCAAATGCCGAGAGTAAAATAGATTGCTCAAGAATTTGGGATGCATCCAGGTGTGCATCCTCGTTTTGTTGTAATTGTCCTGAGAGCGTTTTTTGAGCATGTTCATTAAGAGGTTTGTAAAAGAGACGCTGATGTTGAAACAAAAGGCCATAGTGATCTGTGTGCCGGACACCAGAAAACCCCTCAATCTTCATTCTCTCGAGAACATTTTTCTCTTCAAATGAACCGTTTCTCAAACAAAAGAATTTGGAAGGTGAGGACATCTTCGTTTTCGAGTTGGGTCCTTTGCCGGGGACACCCATTTGTTCAGTTGGTTCGCCATCATTCCAATTGTCAAAGGATGCCAAATGTGACGAGAAGAAAGAGATCCTCCTTTTCATGCCGACACCCCATGACTTCCAATACACATGCAACCGAAAGCCAGTACCTTCATTTCTTCAAAGGACCCTCAACATCCACAAGAATAATTGAATCGTGTCTTGTCACATGAAAGACTTCTTCACAACATTTGAAAACAAGATAGAGTAAATACCAAGCAATATATCGAGCAATCAACTCTTTGAAATCACATGACGGTCATTAGGTGACATGTGGTCCACTTCAGAGGTCTAGTAATGTGTCTATCTGGATTGGCGTGCCAAGAACAAAATGGTCTTATGTTATTTGAGGACCAAAGTGCCGGGTTTCGGATCCCATTAGCACACCCTAGCTTGGAGAGAAGAGCTTAGATGAACTCGAAACAGTTTTGACTCGCCGTGCGCTGTATCGTGGATTCGTGGTGGGAAAGGGTCCACTTGGGTTGGCATGACATGTACAAGGGTCAAAAAGAGGTGGTTACTGGGTTGAAGGGCCCACCATGAGTGGATCAGACACCAGTACGAAACCAACGGCAGCATCTACAACCACCACTACCACCTTGGTTGAGCCCTGAAGTTTGATTGTCAGGAGACGAGGAATGGGAGGAGAACGACAAGAAGATTGAGATACTCGAATGTTTTAGGTAAGACATCATCATCATCAGAACGTGAGGGAGCAGCGCCCATTCTAGTACTACTTCTACTACTACTCAGCAGCCTATTGGAAAAGTTAGAAGAAGATCAGAAACGAACTGGGCGACGACAGAATTCCCCGAACACGACAGAAAGTTGGAATCGTTTTGATCCTACCCAAAACATGCGAGGTGATGATGATCATGATGAAGAAGAAGAAGAAGAATAGGCAAGAAGATGTTGGAAGTGATGACGATGATGATGTCAGCTTGCCAATGGATCAAAGCGAGGCTTACCAAGTATTCCGTCGATGCTATGGTTAGTCCGGACATCATCTAGTTCTGTTGGGGTCAGGGGACCCGTACTTCCTCGGAGAACACGAGAGATACTACTGACACTAGGAGCGCTATTCTTGTCACAAATCCCCTCCTGGAATGAATCAGACTTCATCAGAAGGTAAACACACAACATTACATACATTCAATGGTCAGTACCTTGATCAGATTTTCCCTGATCTCCCAACTGAACATGCCCGGGTTCTCCTTCTTGTAGTCCTCGATCCGCTTCTCAACTTCAGGTGTTGCCACGCGGGGCTTCGAACCCCCGATCACCCCCGGTCGAATTGAGCCCGTTTCCTGGTATCGATTCAAGATCTTGGACACACAACCATGACTGACTCGAAGTTGACGTGAGATGACACAGGGTCTGACCCCTGCGGCGGCCATCTCGATGATCTTCAATCGGATGTGATTGGGCAAAGGGCGACCATTTATGAACACTCCACCCAACTGATTCACGCGACCTTGACCTGAGGGTACAAATTCCGATTGTCTCAAGACATGATCATCTTAAAGAGTGGTCCTTTCGAGCCATTTGTAACTCGTACGGTCAAGTACGGCTGGTTCATGTCGATGCTACGTGTCATAGTAATCATAGTAAAAGTAATACTTAGAAGTGGTTTTAAAAGCAAATTTTGAGGAGAGTAATTTTACCAATACCCCGTATACAATTCAGAAAGGGGCTTTTGTTGGATCTGTCACATTTATGAGCAACCGTTGTAACATGTATTGGAGAAGAGACGAATCAAATTTATAAGTCATCCTAATTTCGTTCCTTCTCCCACCTTTAATGGGAAATTTATCGTGCTCCTGGTTCCTCTCAAAAAGCTTTTAACCATGTTAAAAATCACAAAAAGAAAAAATAAAACCATTTAAGTCTAGATATACCTTCAGTTTGATAGAGCTCAAATAGCTTTTCCTGTATCTGTTTCAGATACATGTCTAGTGTCTGAATAGGCTTTCAAATGCATGGTAATACCGAGAAGGGGATTATCAGGAGGGGGTCGTAAATTCAGTAATTAATGATGATGGGGTCAAAATGATGAATCATCTTCACACTCCCCTTCATCCTCGTTTCAAATGAGATTTTTTAATCTCGACCACCAAGAAGCGAGAGATATCATTGTTTCTCTCTTGATCGAATTGATCTCGAGGTCTTGTGATCCATCTTCGAATCTAAACGAAGCCTCTGGCTATCCTCTATTCATTTACTATATTAGTCAGTCTCCAAAGACGATTTGTTATGAGATGACAAAAATTTGAGGGCTCTCTGTTCAATTTCAAATTTACTCCTCGATCTGTTTATCAATTGGTTTTCATACCTTGAAAGGGATATCCAGTAAAGAGAGGAGTCATTGTCATAATCACGCACAAAGCAACTTCCAAGGGCCTCGTTAAAAACAACGACTGATTCACTACAAGTCAAGCCACTTGTTCCAAATCACGTTGGCACTGATTTTTTCTTGACCTGTTCGACACCTGAGACTCAAAAGGCGACTGACCATGAGCTTAGTCTCCGAAAGGATTTTGCTCCGTCGCGGCGTTCTTGAGGTTCCAAATGCCAATGGTCAAAATCGTTCTGCGGTCAAGAGCCACTTTTGCAACGTTGCTCGTTGACACCTTCGATGAAACAACCCTATTGATGTTTGGTAAATTTTGGAGAAATCCCGAGATGGGTGAGATGTTTTCACCGATGGTGTCTGACAAGGAATCAAGCTTGCACCATAAACCATCGTAGCTTGCACAAGTCAGCCAATGGCGATGCTGGACGACGATCATCCAACGCGCCTTTTAGACCAAAAAGGGAGAACGGAGCGGAGCGCTCCTGGCACTTGAATTTGCCGCCTCAGCAGCTGAAACGGAGGAGGAGCTTGGAATGGCGGCGTGTGCGCCGAAAAATCATCTGGAAATTGATTTCCTCGCTATGATACACCGGATAGTGTTCAAAGTGAACATGGTTAGCATCCGTCTGGACATGCCTAATCGGATTAGGAAAGGGTTTTTGAAATGGGTGAAGGTAAAGGCAGCTGCTTGTGGACATGTTCCTAGTAGCTGGTTAAGTAGGTCTTTGTGGATTTAGCTTAATGATTTAGAGATGCTCTATTGGGGTTTGATATCTTGGGTGGTGGTTCGTGGGGTTCACACCCCTAAAAAATCAGTCAAAAGGATATTCTACTTCAATGGCAACTTCCAAGTCATATTTGGACAGATGTTTTATCCGTTGCTCAAATACGAGAATTGTGAACATCTTTTCGGGACATTCAGGCTTTGCCGACCTTTTGAGGTCTCATGTTTTCGTAGAAAAAAAAGCGTCTACTGTATGTCCATTCTGACATCGGTTCAACCAAGGATGGTCTCAAATGGACTTTTAATCCATATAAATGCGCAGCAACAGCGATTCATTGAAACGGTTTTAAAGCACATTCCTTGGCGATATTCACAACCATTCCAGATTGGTTCAACTTGAAGAGATGTTGTGTGATCGAGTCCCATCCAGGACAAAGGTATTTCCCAATTTTCCAACTCGGACAGACAAATCGGCGTCAATTTCGAAGCGAAAAAGAAGCCCGCTGAGGGCACCAATTTCCCATCCCACTCTTTGGCCACAAAACCTGAGTTGTGTACGAACTTATCGCATTAGAGAACAAGAAGTCCGGTGTAAAAGACGATGATGTCCTGGTGATGCCTCTGGCTGACATCAAGCAGTGAGTCTTTGTCGGCATCTTTGAGCACGACCACTCAAATTGACTTTGCACACTTTCTGGAGCACTGATAGGAATACTTGTCGTTGTGGTAGTTTGTTGTTATGCTTTGGAATGCCGAAGCAAAGAGTATTGATCGGTCGGACTCAGAGAGGATGATAGAGGGGACAGAGCTATTTTTAAAATGTCTCAACTAATGAGTTTGATACCAGGTCAACATAGAAGCATCTTAATTAGAAGCTGTTTCTAATTATTCTGTTATGATACGTTTTAGTACAAACAAAAATTTGATTCAAATAGAGTAAAATATACGATTTCATTTAAACAAAAGCATCATTTTTTCACTTACTAATCACCCATTGCTTATAATGGTATATCTCCCCTCTTGAAATGGGTCCGTTGTGCTTTGACAATATGTGAACCAATGTCTTCAAATGTCAAAAAAAATCCGGTATGTTAGGGAATAATTTACCTTAATTAAAGACTATTGATTTATTTACACAAAGAGGTATCAACTCGGGTAGGCACAATACAATGCAAAAAAACTAGAAGAAGTCATTGATTTTGGGCAACAATTTGAAAATAATGTATCTAATGAGCAGGGAAGACAAAGGCTAAAGGAAAGACAAACTTAAGACAACAAACTTTCGCCCAAAATTGAGACAAAAATTTGGCCAAATTTGACATTTTTAATAACAAGGAACATTTTTGGGCCAGAAAAGAGCAACTTCTTTAGTAACTTTTAGTGCATTGAGTTATTGAGTGCAGTTTTATTTTTATTGGGTGCAACTTTTAACAAAGAAAAAATACTGCAACTTTAGGGGAAAAGAGCCAAAAAAATAGGAACTTTATCCGAGCCCTACTTTTTGAGATTTTACATGTCGTCACTATGATGTAGTGGAACTTGTATAATTATAAGAATGCAATTGACATGATCAATATGTCTATGCCTCTCAAGAGATCTCCCTCTACCTCTCTAAGTATCTCTTTGAAATCCAGCAAAAAAGAGATGATCTTTCGTGGTGTTTAGTCACTGGAACTCTAAGTGAGTCCTGTTATGTTGGCGGCAATCCCTTTTGGTCAGTAGCTGAGCTAAGCCAAGGAAGCAAACTCAGGATCCCCTTAGACGAACATGATGGCATTCAAGCCAACCTGAACAACACAAAGCCGCACAATACCTAATGACCATGTTTGTTAAAGTGGAGTAAACGGGCAGAAAATTGGGATTTCAACACTTGCAAGTCCACTCAAAGAGGATCCACGAACACTTTGATCGAAACGAGCATTCTTAACGCGATGAACAAATGGCTTGACCCCTTTGCCCTTTGGCTCAGAGCCAATTAGGTCGCATTGAAAACGGTTTAGGGAAAGTTTTACCACATATTAATGAGACTTAATTAGCTAGAAAGGCCCCCGTGTTACTCCGTCCAATTTGGGTTCGATCTTCTTCTTTGTCAGAGGTTAAACACCACCCTCGCCTCGCTTCCAAAACACGGACTCCCCAAGTTGCTTTGGAGATGATGGTTTGCCGAAATTTGAGGTGGTCTTCTCACGAGCTGAATGTTGATGGTTGTTGTTGTTGTTGTTGTTGATGATGATGATGACGATGACGGCCACAATTCCTTGATATCACAAGTGTTTTGTTTCTGGCCCTGAGGCCAGTTATGTATCACTCATCAAATGAAGGTTAGGAAGGCGCCCTTCAATTTGGGGAACATTAACGGGGTGGGACGGCACCTTTTAAAAACAACACCACTCCAATTGCCCCAAACGCAAAAACATGGGCTTTTGGGGTGGTGATTTTCATTCCTGAGCTCAAGATGATGACATCATTTTGGTTTCCAGGGCCTCTCATGTGTCATTGAGTAAAATTAGAATACGAGGGAAGCACATTAGGGTATAATGTTTACTGAGGTTCTGGTTGGATTTACTTAAGTAATGGAGTTCGTCCCCGATAACAACCTTTAGTGGAGAGATAATGAAGTGACTATTACCAGCCATGGCATTCATTCATTCTATTAATCATGGAGAAGGGTCGAGAAGAGAGCTTGGAAGGGATTCAGTTTAGGGTGTTCCCCATTTTTCCAACCCAAATTATCCCTCCTGAAGCGAATGCTACCCAACCCTCGGTCACTCCTGAAGGTCAGAAGATCATCGAAACCACCTATGAGATCATTCTACCCATAACAGCTTCAATTGGAATCTTGGGCAACATTTCCGCCATCATTATCTTGTTCTGGTTCAAGTTCAACAATCGATTCTTCTTCACTTACATGAAAGGCTTGGCCATCACGGACCTCAGTTATCTCTTCTTCACACTGCAGGTAGTTTTGGTCGTTCTTTTTTTGTAATGCTTAGTGTTTCATCGTCACGGTTTACAAACCCTTTTTTAAATCATGGAATGGTGGGCATTAAGAAAGTCTTAAAAATTGGAAGTACGACATCTAATAGCTCAGCTAATAATGTTCTTTCAGTTTCCCGTGAAAGTGAGGCTGATTTTTCTTCCTTTTTTCGGTCAATTTTTTTCAGTCAATTTTTTATAAGAATGGCAATTCAACCAAACACAGATCAAGAGAACATTTGATAATTGGGAACATTTTCAATCAACATTGCAAAGGAAACTAAAGTAGTAGCATACAAATTTGCATTGAATACCTTTCAAGACTCATATTACAAGTGAGCAAACAGCATCCAGAGCTTAAAAAAAAGTATAGGTACTTTTTACTTAAATACATTCGAAAAGGCTCTTACCCAAACAGATAATTTTCGGCCGCAAGAGGGCGTCACCGAAACCTGCCAAAATAGCATATAGCATATTAAAATGGTTAATGTCAAAATTGCTTTAGCAATAGGAAAATCGAGACCATATAACGAGTCCTCAACAACATCAAATGATGTTGTTAAAATGATTTTAACCCCTCAAAAATCATATTTTTCTTGAAAACTGCATATTAATAGTGCCCGACTGCTTTCGGTCCATCACTAGCGTCAACTTAGAGTTCAAAAAGATAACAAATTATATTTGACGTGTCAGAACGTTGGCTTTCTTGCTAAAGGAAAAAATCTCTGGTCCAAAATGAGTAGGGAAATAATAACACGGAAGTTTGGCATGCCTGAATCTCCCAACTAACATTTATGCATTTTTTTCGAGCCATCTTTACAATAAACAATAGCAAAACCTATGGCTTCATCTGCGAGAACAGACAAAAAGCCAAAATTTCCGTTAAGAATATTTCAAGAGTTTGGTTTACTAGTCTTAAAATATGTTACATGTACCCTATGGCTTGTAAGAATAATTGTTAAGTGGACATTTTAGTGTTATTACCCAAGTCATCATACTTTTAGGCTTCATTCTTGGTGTCTGAACACTTGTTCTTGGCCTTGGAGTATCGTAATCCTGAATCTCAAGCGCTCACCATTTATGTATGGAACGTATTTTCCCCTCTTTGGAACATCTTTGGCTCCTCATCCGATGCCATTGTCGCTCTCATGACCGTGGATCGGTATATCACTCTAGTGAGCATGATAAAGAAGCCCAATCGAACCTCAATACCTAAAGAGAACCGAACTTTCAACCCGCAAATCATGATACCAACAATGGTGATGGTTTGTGCCTTGTTCCATATTCCCTATTGCTTCCAATTCAAGGTGGTCCCTTGCAATGGCTTTGGTAAAAACAATTGTTTCGAATGAAATTTTAGACATATGATGAATCAAAAATGCTATTTTCTCCATGTAGATTTGAATTTGAACTTCAATGAAACTTTGGCTGATCCTGAGAACACGGAATGTTGGTCCCCAATCCCATCTGAATTCGCTAATACGATTTGGTGGGCTGTGTTTTGTGTCTTGAATCTTTTGGCCATGAAGTTGGTTCCATATGCTCTGGTGACGACTCTCAATATATTGATTTTGGTGAAATTGAGAAAAATGTGGAAAGCCCATGACCAATCGAGCCACCAATCATCCTCAATGGAGACTTCTAAAAGCAGCAATAGATCAGCTGTTAACACGGTGAGTTCGCCTAAAAGCGACTCAGGATTAGAAATGGAAACGTGGAATGGCAAAACTACAAACATGGGGAACTCGCTAAAGGTCCAGGGAAGGAACATTGAGGAGGACGTGTCGCAAAATTTGGACTCAAGGTGAGCAAAACTCGACGTTTAGTTTTGGAGACGGACTTAGGTGATGCCCCACCATTTATTGTTATTTTATAAAGTGTGTAGTAATAGACGAACCAATAGACCGGAAACTAAAACTATTCACGTCCTGTTTGGGGGCAATTTTACTCTTTTGAGCTTTTGTCATAAAAAAGCTCACATCAGATATGGAACGAAAAGATACCCTGTCCTTAACATAACTTGGTTCATTTTTTTTTTATATTCATAATTTTCTCTATAATTCTTTGCCATGGATTATTTTGGAAAATTTTGTGTTAAAATACAAAAAAGGGGAAGTAGTAATAGGAAAGAATAATCCTCGTCTTCGGTGATGCCTTTTTATTAGAAAAATTAAAGTTTATCGCACCTTCTGTTGGCAATTGCTTTCTTTTTCCCTTTCCATTCTTTCCTCACATTTTACTTAGACTTCGTGATCCAAAAGTTTTTATTGAGTCATTGTCCTGCTTTTCAATTGTGTCAGTTTTGGATAATCTTTTTAAAATGTCAGTTTTATTAATAAAACTATATTAATATTAAAGTCGAGTTTTTTCTTACTATTTTGCTTTGCTTTTTTTGTTAGGTACGCCAGAATGTCATTTTTTTGATAAAAATTAAAAACCTAAATTCTAAAACCTGATTGACAACCGAAGGCCGAGAGTATCAACTTGTGTGGTTGCTTTTTCGGCTTCTAAAAATTTTATTTCACACACAGCATAAACAGGGTTAAGGGATGATTAATACAAGTTGATACTCTCGGCCTTCGGTTGTCGATCAGGTTTTAGAATTTAGGTTTTTAATTTTTATCAAAAAAAATGACATTCTGGCGTACCTAACAAAAAAAGCAAAGCAAAATAGTAAGAAAAAAACTCGACTTTCTTTTTCTTAGTCTTCAAGCAAAGAGGGAAAGTTTCCTTCTGAAAAGAGAAAGTTTACTGTACTACAAAGAGACTCTCCCTACCAACCTGGTCAAGCTTTTCATATTTATAAATTTATAACAATACAGTTCACAACCGGTAAATGAAGATGAAGCAAAGCAAGAAGAAACAGGCTCTAAGACAAGCAAGCCTTGGTCGCTAATCAAGCAATCAAAAAACATCACGACCATAAAAACTAATGAAGGTTTATTTGCCTGCTTTTCAGAGCTCCCAGTGAAGGGACAAGGAAATCTCTTTACCGCCGACATCACGGACGGCAACTGATGAATAAGGAAACCAAACTAACCATTCAGCTTGTGACAATGGTGTTTTCCCACGTGATCCTAACCCTACCCCAGAATATCACGTACTTCTTGTGGACTCTTTTCCCTGACACTTGGAACGCGGTTGAAAATCGCATCCTCTTTGAAAGCATCTCAGATGTGATGTGTGGAGTGAATTACTCGATCAATTTCTTTCTTTATTGCCTGACCAACCGAGACATCCGGTTCTGTCTTAAGCGAATCCGACGGTGCAATTGGAAACTGGATTGAACGAGTTGATTGTCAACAGATGTGGGTGTTCACCATATGCATACAGATATGATGTGTTCAAGATGTCTATTACATTTGTTAGGCTGAACCCAAGCAGTCTTGCGAGGCGTCTTTTTCCGAATGGAACAGCTGAGTTAATCCGCAATAATTCCGAAATCCTCTGGCCCAGAAGGCATAGGATTGTTATTTGAAGTCGTTAGTCTATATCTAGAAGGCATGGCCAATAGAAGAAGGACTAATGTTGTTCCAGGCTGTTCCCAATTGGGTCTTGGACCACAACGGGATTCCAACTTGGAACAATCCGCTTCATAAATCGTCTTTCAATTTTCCCCCGGGGATTGGATCCGCTTTGGTGGGGCCTTCACCGCTGCTGGAAGGAAGGTCAAATTCCCCAGTGGGACAATTGCGGATAAATCGGGAGAGAACACAATGAGGGATATCCCGTCCCATATGGGACCTCTCAAGAGGCAGGCTATTTAGGCGAAACCAAGCTTAATGGGAGGACTTCTCTCTGTCCATCTTTATGCTTACTGAACGTTCAAGAAGATCCCATTCTCTCGAGTCCATCAACTTTGAGAGAGATAGGGATTTGACTCAGTTACTTGGCAAGAACAACAACAACAACAACATCATGGTCATTATTCGCCTCTCCTCTGTTCTATTCTTCATATTCCGTAATGAAACATTCAACATGGAAGATGAGAGCAGGAATTCGCTCATCAAAACTCGGCTGGAAATAACTCAAACGTCACAAACTACGTTCGTAATGTGGCCGAGATGTTGTTTTGTTCGAGGAAACTTTGGCTTCTGGTTGGGGATTCTCTTCGTAATTCAATGACTTCGGGTACGAAATCTCGCTTAAGCACTGTTCTTTAAAACTGTCAAAAAGAATATCTCCTTATCTAAAAATACTTTTGTCGCTTAGTAAATGTCGCCTGTTGATTAAGAAAACCTAGCGATATAAATGCAACAGCATTCTTACATCCAACTTTGAAAAAATAAAAAAAAGTTTTGTTCATTGTTTAATTTTAAGAGCTATTTCAATAGGACATGTGTAAGGTTGCTTCAAGTGAGCGTTTTAAATCATTCCGCGGGCGGCAAAACAGGGCCGTTGGCTGTGCTGTGCTGCTCAGCCCATTTTGGCGAATCCAAGTTTTTCCCATTTTAACGTGCATTTAATGATTCTAAGTCCCTGGAAACGATCTCAATTTTACGTTTTGATCCCTCTGCTTTCACTTGGTTGAAAATATGCCCAATTTGTTTGCTAGAAAATGATACAGAAAAGATTAGATCTTAAAAGAAAGAAGTGTTAAAAAATAATGCATTTCTCTGTATGTTAAGTACTTTGAAATATTTAAATGATTCTTTGGAACCCACTGAATAAATCAGCATCTTTATATTAGTGTTTGGATCAATGTTAAGTCCTATTTTTGCAATAGCACAAGGCTTGCTTACTTGCTTTTATATCAATCACCCTAATAATATTTTTTGCATATTATTGACCCAATTCCAGCCAAGGTATCCTTAAGTGAAATACCGATCGTTTCCAAGGACCTAGAATCATCAAATGCTCGTCAAAATGGGAAAAACTTGGATTCGCCAAAATGGGCTGAGCAGCACAGCACAGCCAACGGCCCTGTTTTGCCGCCCGCGGAATGATTTAAAACGCTCACTTGGAGCAACCTTGTGCATGTCTAATTGCCTCTGTTAAAAAAATAGGGACTGTCATTAATGTAAATATTTTTGCTTGAAATTTTATCAAAATATGCCATTTTGGATACATGTTTCGCCTGCGAAGATTTTTTGAAAAAGCGTGTTCTGACTTATAACGGATGATAATTCATTTTGATAAAAATCCAGAAGTGCTATATATTCTTGTCTTTTTAACCCTAAATCGTCATTTAACAAGCCGTACCAAGACACACAAAAAACAGGGCCACCATTACCTAATCCATGGCAAAGATGTGCTTGTTCTTGACTTACTTTGAACCACCCTGTTGTTCAAGGACATTGAAGCAAGTTCAACACGAAGTGCTTAAAGTCTTAGCAACGACGCAAAATGTCCTCTCGTTCGTTCTTCCCTTTTGATGCAGTGGAGTCACACCCAAAAGGAAGCCCAAGGGAACGAACGAACGAAAGGCTGTTGAACAACAATAAGATGTTTCGCTTTGGATTCCCTTGGAACCTTCAGGGACTTGAGACTTTGGGCCTTCTTGGCTTCATGGATAAAGACAACTTGAACAAAACTATTTGTACAAGAAGAGCGATGTTGAGTCTCACGGCACATTAATCGTTTTACCATTTATTTGCATTTGTCCTCTTCGGAGACAAAGAAGCGGACATGAGATGCATTGGATCAATCCTGTCTGTGAATGACAAATTTGAGTTTCAGAAGAGTCCTTTTGCGTTGCACATGGTTTGGCACCCTATTTCAAACCTTTTTTTTTTTAAACAATCTTTTTCCGATTCATCATTGTAAATTTCAATGGATTCTTGGACGTATTTCAAGGTAAAGCTTGAACCACTATATTGGGGACAAATAAAAGATGCTCCTTGAGGATGATTTTTTGCACTGAAATATGAGCTTTTTATGACAAAAAATATTGTTCTGTTGAATATTCCTGGCACTGATAGGACCTGAATCGTATTCTGAAATCATCCTAGCAAGCAAGGAAAGATAGTTTCTTTCATGTTTACTCTTAACTTGCTTTCAGTCTTTGAGCAACAAGGGAAATAGTGAGTTCCACTAGATGGATGATGTTCTCGTATGTTTAAGAGTCAATTTCTTCTTGCTATTCTTGCATTTTGCCCTTTATCAACATTTTTTACCGCCAAATCTCAAATTAGGCATAGATGAGTTCTACCAAGTTTGAGTTCTTGTCAAAAACTCAGAGTTCTAGAGTGGACATCCTAGAGCAGGCTGGTCATGAAATTTCATAATGGGTGGCAAGGGCCGTTTTCATCAGCGACTAGTTGAAACTTGCCCAAACAAACGTTATCGTAGAAGGCAAATTTTTGAAAAACAAAGTTTTTTGGGTATGCTTTGCTTCTCCCAAATTTTACTAAGGTGCTCAATGAATATGATAATTCAATTCACAGGAATAAATTGACACAATTATAGGACTTGGCATTGAAAATCTGTCTTGCGTACTTTCATTTGTACTATGATCTTCTGCTTGTTTTGGCAAGTATTTCATGATATTCTTCGGAAATATTTGCCTTTCCGCGCAACTTCTGGCCAGTTTCAGAAGAAAACAAGGCAGCCAAAATGACGACAAGGGCCTCTCTATGGACCTCTGTGTTCAAAAAGAGTCTAGGTTTCTTTTCATTTCGTTATTACTTTCCTTGCAACTCATGATCATGTCATGGCCAGGGCCACCAGATAGTTGTAAATTACATTTTACAATGCAATTACAAAAATCTTCAATTTTTGTCCAAACAGCAAAAATGGGGAAAACTTTAAAAGGTATGGAAAAATTGCTTGTTCCATTGATTTTTTTGGAAATGGTTAGTTTATCAGTCAAAATCAAAGTCAGGAAACAAGCCGCCATAAGGTCATATGTTTTGTGTTTCGGGATGTATGCTTTAATTATACTTCATCAATTGACTTTCAGTCCTTCTGGATCTTACAAACCTTCTCAGGCTTCAGAAATGACGCCATAGGAATCTTAGCTTTCATGTTGTAGAAAAGTAACGAGTAAATAAAAAATAAAATAAATCTATGACAAGATTGAAATACGCTTAAGCTGATTATGGAAGCTTGTTTGCAGTCCTTGCCCTCCTTGGTGGAGACAAAACATATTAGCTAAAACATGTTATTGTAGTAACAACAAATATTTTGTCTTGAGGGCCACTAGATATTTGTAAATTACAATATACAATGAAATTACAAAAATCTGCGATTTTTGTCTAAAATTACTAAATTGGGAGAATTTCAAAAAATATAGGGAAATTGCTTGTCCCCTTCAGAATGATCTGGAAAAAGGAGACAAAATCGTAGTATGAAAGGAAGCAGAGATGATTTATTAAAGTTGCAACAAGATGTATGTAGCTTGTCAACTAATTCAAGCTATGAAGTAAAACTTACGGATGATGAAAGTACAGGAAAAGGTGAGTTTCTATTGCAATTAATGAGAAAAATGACGATACAATTATCAAAAAATCCGATTTCGTTACCTTTTTTCCCAAAATAGTATATCTTGTGTCAATATTTTTTAACGAAATTTGGTGACCCTGATCATGGCGTATAAATATGCCGTAAATATGCAACAAATACTAGAAATGTTTCAGTCCACGTAAAAAAAATGAAGGGGTGATAGACAAACAGTACAGATACAGTTGGGCATCCTTGAGTTGGGTAAAGAGAGATGATGAAAATCTTGGTTATTGTTCGGGCAAAGGACAATAAGATGTTAAGTCCTTGACCCGGAAGGACAACATATGTCCCAACATCGTATCCGGAATTTTCATTTCTTTTCATTTCATTTCATCTCATTTTATAACTATCAAGTTTTTGTCAAACTAGGTCAAGTTGGAAATGTCATAAACAGATTTTTAAAATATGAGTCTAAAACAGGATAAAACAAAAGTTTCAGAAAATGTCGTTCCCCTTGCCATAAAGTCTGTACCCTGTTGTAGCGTTTTATGTTCTGGGTTTTCCTCCTGAGGATTTTGTGCGTTTTTTTCTGTTGCATCTAACCAGTAGTTTAACAAGTCATCCAAAAGTCCAAGGTTGCGTGATTATATTTAGATGTAACCTTTAACTCTTTCAAAATATTATAAAAAGAAACTTGTTCAAAAACAATTAACGCAAACGCCAAAAACCATGAATGGAACAAACAAGTAAAAGCTCCTCATTTTATTTCAAGATTGAGACAAAATTACGGTAGAAAAACTCGCTGGATTCCCGACCTTTTTGCTGAAACGAGGTATTGTACATCTGCAGATTCTTGGATTCTTAGATGGTACTAGCTTTCTCTGAAGTTTTGGGAGAGCATGACCATTGGTAGTGAACCAACGAGGTGTGGTAATGAGATTACTACTGGCCTTATCACGCTCAATCAGGAGACCTTGACAACGAGTCACGTCGTCTTACTTGCACAAGTTCCTTGCGCGTCTCACGTCTTTTCAAGACGAGCCTTTAAATCAACATGTACCCAATACTTGAACCATCTATCTGAAAATCTATGAAAACAAAGTGATGCAATGAATCATAATACAATATCATCACGAAAGGAAAAATATATTTTCGACAGCCAATAGAATGAGATTCATGAAAAATTAAAATTAATTCAAATTAGTAGAGACACTTTCTGCACTTAAATTTTATTACGAAAAAACCCTCACCTCTGGTTAACAAACCCATAATCCAGTCATTAAATATTTTCTACAACTAACTTTGGTTTAAAAGATAATCAAAAGCTACTAACCAAGAAAAAATCCGAAAGGAAAAAAATAATTCTGATTTTTTTTGTAATAGGTCTTTTGGTTGTTTTTTGGTAAGTATGCGTATAGAACATCAGAATTTGGAAAAAATGGAACGGACGGACTTCTTGCGCGTGGCCCACCCCTTTTTATTGCTTTGTTAAACTTGGTTCTTGATTCGACAATCGACAGAAAAGTGCATTTAGCCCTTACGTCTCCAAAGGTTTATATGTCTAGAAAAGAGTTTCCTTGGTTCCCTCTCTTTCTTTGGAACTTGGAACAAGTGGGATCAATTCTGGGTTCTCAAGAGTCACTCTCAGACACCTTCTGTTGGCATCCTTTTGGACAACTTATCGCTGCAACAAAATGATTCTGACTCGATTGCACTGTTCCTACCAAGAAGGTACTGATTGTAGATGAACACAAGTTCGGCTCAAGTGTTCCATCCAGATCCCTGAAGGACCATTAGGGTGTTTCTGAGGGCAAATTATTTCTACATCAATTCTCAAACTGAGTTGGTGTCCTATCAGTTGTTGTTGATGTAGTATGTTTGAGCAAGGACGAACCCAAACCTTTCTATTAGAAAAAAGCGGGTCCCGATTCCATTCTCGCATGTGGTTCGTTCCATTCATCCTACCCAGTCGCCTTTTTTGCTAATTGAGCCCTTGGATTGGACCCTCATATGCATATGAATGGAACTGGTTCAATTCCGATATCACTCATTGAACGCAGAGAAGCAAACTCTTTCAATTCCTCCTGTTCCAAAGCTGTTCCCCAAGAATTGTGCGCATTTAATGGCCTCACGCTAGATTCGGTTCTAGTGATCATCAAAAAAGTGACAAGAGCCTCTAAAGGGATGTCCACTGAGCACCATTTTTTAAGGACTCTCTTTTACATGGCAATACTTCCGTTCGTTCATCTGTCTGTCGGTCTATTCTTCTTGCTACACATCACTCGGTGTTCTTTTTTTCGAGCCATTTCTTCGCGATCCTGATCCAAGTCAATCCAAGAAGAACAGAGAGCGCTGGTTGAGCTGCGTTCCACTTTCTCGAGCCCAAAATCCACCCCGAAAAAAGTGAGGAGAGTAGAAAAAAACGCGCCCAAGTTGCGGTTCATTCGTCCTGAACGCCAAAGCCGGACTCAACTTACGTACGTAGATGGATGTGGGTGAGCGTATCAAAAAGCCATCATTGCTAATGCATTGGTCGGTGTGGAATCAGCTATCGTCGGGACCAACAGATCAAGTGATCCATTTCCTCGATTAAAGTGTGGTGGCACAGTGATTGCATTAGTTCTTGATGGCTTGGATGGTGTTATGGGTGATGGGACTTCTCCTCTCAAATACCAATGGGGGTTGGGGAAGAGAGGGTTCCCATGGATTTTCGACCTCGGTCAGATTGGACCGAGATCGGTCGTTATTGCGCTATTGTAATTGTCCCTTCGATTGTTTGTCTATTGACGGACAAATCTATCATAACATCTCACTCACTAGTAAGTTGTTTTATGAAGTATTTACGTTTCATTGTTTCATCCACCACGTGTGGATCACGCTACACGCTTATTGAAGGAAAATGAAAGTGGAACATGGGTTCGTGTACTTGCCATAAAACTGAAGCGTCATAGGGCGAGAGTTCTATTTTTATGAAAACTAAGAAAAATAGGTGTAGTTGTACAAAAAAGACCCCGCAAGAGCCAACCAATAATGTTAAGGAATAAAATAGAATGGGGAAAACGGGTCCATTTTTATAGAATTAGGCATCAATAAATTCGTTATGAGAATGAACGAAAAGCATCTTTGAAAACTTGGGCCTAACTAATTTCGGCTCATATTATGGCTCGTTTGTTTTGTCTGCGCCAAGGCATGCTACAAGTATGCTCAAAGCAAGCTCTAATATTATGTTCAAGCGTTTTTAAGCCTGCTAAGGGATAGCATAATTAAAGTTTAAAGTTAGACATCTAAAAGATTCCCATTCAAATTAGAACATGAACATAAAATCTAAACCCTAGAGACATTGAAAAGGCCAGAAAATGTTGGAAGTCAATGGATGAAGTATGATTGAAGCATGCACTCCAGGCATAAAACATATTACCCTTTGGTCATATTGTTAAAACAGTGTGTGGGTTTTGAATACGAAAAATTATAAAGTTATGTACAGTCATAGGGAATGACAAGTACTTCAGTAGAAAATAAATTTAAGGTTAGACTTATTTTCTAGTTTTAAACTGTAGTTGCTAATAATGTTTCCAGTCGGCTTCACAACATGCTCATGTATATTAAAAAAAGTCCACTAACTGCAAAGACTTGAACCTCTATAAAACACTAATTAATAACCCTGATTTTACAAAAAGACATCTTTGTGTGTGACTGAAACAATTTTTGGTTGCGATTTGTTTATTGTTTATTGAAAACCTACTCACGCGTCAAGTCTATTAAAAGAGCTTTGGGCAAAGAATAGCGATTTCCTATGGAAATCTTGCACGAGTCATATCGAGCCTAACCCTGTGCTATTTGAATAGTCTTGTCTGCGCTAAACGACTTAGGGAATGACCAAGAGTCATCTGCAATTGCACACTTGTTCCTCTCACGGATTGTGGTTCATCAACGTCAAGATGACTTGACACACAAGATCCATGTTCAACTTTTTTCTCAAACTCAAGTGGAATGCATTTTTCGCCAGATATTTTCAAGATCAGATGGGCTCAGTCAGCCCTGCACTATGCTCAGTGCAAGCAAGTCTTTGCGGTCTTTCTGGCCAAGTACGACAAGGAGTTTTGCATGTTCCAAATCAAGGCAACTGAGAGATGTCACTTCAGAGAAAAGTCAAGGAGTCAATTTGGAAAAGAGCCCTTCAAAAAAATTGGAGACGAAAATTGCAAAGAACTTAAGCTCTCGGTACCGGATTTTCTGCGCCGGTTCAACATATTTTGTTTTAAAAAATGATAGGATGTTCATCCTTTTTTGTCTTGTTTCAAATTAAGATAGAAAACAATAAGAAATTATCTTAGATACTTTTGATTTTTTGCGAATGTCTTTGTCACGAAAGGCTAACTAACATTCATCTAAATGAAAAGAAAAATATTCCTTTGAACTAGTGTCCCTTGGACACTTGTAAAGTACCAAAGCAATCCAAAAAATGATCAAAATGAAAATATGTATCCATCGATAAGTAATTGTAGGATTAACCACGGATAATTCGATTTACAAATAAAAATGCTTCGAAGAGATTCCCCTCTTTTTCTTTGCTTTAAAACGCCTTTTGCATTTATGATCATGAAACTGAAACATAAATTAGCATTTCTTAAGTTATTGCAGCGATTCATCTTAATGTTTTAGGGTCTGTGTTATCACTAACCGAAAGGACCGAAAGGGCTCATAACCAAAACCGAAAGTTTCGGCCGAAAGAGGGCTTAACCGAAACCGAAACCGAAATCAGTGTTCACTGTTTACAAAATTGTTCAAATGCAAAATCCGCCTTAAAAATTAGAATGTGTTCGATGTTGGGTAGTTGCAAATTTTGAATCATAAATTTGAATTTGAAAATCTTAAAACTTTAATTTCAGAGGTTTTTGGACCAATTTTTTTTTCGATTTTGTTGTCAAACTCCATTTTATATAGTGCTTGTCTGCTTTCGGTTTCGGTAGGCATAACCGTAATTTCGGCCGAAAGCGCTTTCGGTCCATCACTAGTCTGTGTAGCTTTTACAGTCATAAAGAAATAAAATACAATACAAGATGTTGGAACTTTCCAATTTATTGCTTTGAAGGACTGTTTTGTACTTGTCATTCCAGAAAAGATGGGTTGGATTAACCTTATAAAAACATATTCCCTAACACTCATCTCATCATATAAAACATTACTTTGATCATATTAAATTATATATTTGGTCTCCAACCAACTTCATAATTTGTTACTTTCTCTCTCTTTCAAGTCGAAGAACTGTTGACCATGCCCCGAAATCAAAGCACCAACACGGCCTTACGAGATAAATGTATGAAGAAGTTCGACCACGCCCTTCGCCATCTCGGAGACCGTCGCGTCCCGCCTCCCAAAACCGTGTCTAAACGACCATTCGTTTCCACAGTCAAGCCCCAACCCCGCCCCACCACGCCTCCAATGACGCCTCCAATTCACCCTAATCTTCAAATGGCTCAAGTGCTCACCACTCTGATTGAGGTCCTGATCTACGTCGCCATCGGTCTAACTTTAGTGTTCATTGTAGCCCTTCCATTTTGGAGAACAAAGCAAATTCCTCGCCCTGAGCCTGTCTTCGAAGGCCGGTCTTCAAGATTTTTGACAGCCGAGAGCTTGCCAATTCACGAGCATTCATCATTATCCTCATCCGCTTCTTGTTCATCGTCTTCAGCTTGGAGAACCACAGTTGGTCCCCATCAGGTTCATGGATCAGGTACAATGGTGGGATCGTCCTCGACAGCCTCGCAAGTGATAATTCATCTCCCGTCAATATTTGAGGATTCGCGGCCTCAATCAGCCTCATCCACCTCGTCATTGTCTACTTACAATTCGCCTGAGATTTCCACTGTGGAAGTGACCAAGTTCCAGGACCAAACCCCGACCAATCTGAGTGGAACTTGCTCGAATGCTTCCACAAATTCGACCTTCGTTCAAAGAGAAGACGAGAGTCTGAGTAGAAATGGGAACATGTCAGAATATTATTTGAATACCATTCACGCTCACGATCGACGGGAACAGAGTGCTTTGGAACGCAATGAGAGGATATTATCGTTGTTCGATTTTAAGGATCTGGTTTGAAACGATGTAATTCAGAGTGAAATATATGAGAAAAAGTTCAACCTTCATTATATTTGTAATGGCCCTCATCATCGGGCGAATTATCAAGGACGTTGGAATGTGCCGACAAAAGCCGCTTTTTGATGATAGAAACAAAGATAATAGGTGAATTGTTGTGAGCATTACGAAACATTGTGGTCTAGGTCGTTGAATTTATAGAGTAAAAGATTAAAAGGAAGTGGGGTAATGTTTCCAACAGTTTGTAGATATTTGGGCAAATCGTGGGAAGAAATCTTCGAAAACGTCACATTTTAATTGCCACGTCCAATCTTCAGCAGAAATGATATTCTTGTCGTTAAAAAACTGAGCATATCCCCACTGAGCCAAACCATGCCAGGTTGATTTAGGTTAAAGAAATTCTTGAAGGTTAAGCATCACCAGACCTTGACCAAAGCAGATTTGTCCGAAAATCTTGATCTTGTAGGAAAATTCATTATGGCCCAAATTCAGTACAATAAATGAATGAAAGAAAATGAAAGAAATATCAAGATTCATCAATATGAGTTTCAAATTCATTAAGAATTGCGCAGGTTAGTAAAAAAAGGGGCTAAAAGGGATAATTTTACTTCAATGTGGAATTTGAAAGTGAGAGGACGCCAAAATAAACTCCTTTTGCCAAGAACAAGTCTTGGTTTAAGATGAAGCTCTCATTAATAGAAATAACCGTGAAGAAATCATTCAAAGCGAAGTCATAGCAGTTAGAAAAAATGAAGAAGCATGATCAAACGAAATGCGGAGAAAAGAAGAATCCATCCCCAAAATACGTTCATGTTTTGGATGGTGAGATTAGAATCGTACTCATCCGAAAGTTAGAGGCTTGCAAACCGGTTTGTAAATCCTAGTACATGACCCCTGCCAACGAAGGCAACCTAAAAGCTTGGGATCTCGCACCAAATTGTTCGCTCAGTTGCCTCGACGGATCAATTTTCAATGTCTCACGGCGATTCCATAGACATCTTACACGCGTAAATACCAGTCTCATAGATAAATTCTTCTGAAAAAGTACATCTGTAAATAGAAAATTTTGACATACTGAAAAATGAGAGGCATTTTCTGAAGTCATTTAAGTGAAAAGCTTCCACTTTTGCCTAGCAGTGAATCCCGAGAGTTGAACAAGTAAGTACCTCCAACTTGAACACTTGTGTTTGCCCAAAACAGTACGTGGGGTATTTCAACTAAAGGTGGACTGGGTCTGTCACTCGCTAACAAGAAAGCTTTTATGATCCAAGTGATAGTAACTCAATGAAGAAAGGTTTCTACTCAGTAGCTGTTTTTCAATACCTTGTGTTTCAAAGTTATTTTGAGATACTTCAAGGAATGTGAGAGAACCCTGCACGAATATTTCATTGTTAAGTGCATGCATTTATTAAAATGGCTTGAGTCAAGGATCACTAAATATCTGGATGCCTTGGCTACTGGCAAAATCCATCTTTGGAATTGTGAGTTAGACAGAAAAATCTAGTTAAACCAGTTGTCCAGCTGGTAATGTAAAGCTCACATGCTTAATTTCAACTTGATCGACTGAAACTTGTTGCATTTAGAGTAATTTGAAGCGTAGAGCATAGCACGCTCTTCCGATCGAACATTTGCAGATTGTAGGGTCAATTTTTCTCTCGTTTCGACGCGTATGTATTGCAACTGTAGCAAATTTTGAAACATTGTTCCTTGTGAACGGAGGAACGTATGATGCTGAAAATCAGCAAACAACATCCTTAAACGTCTGTTGTATCAATCTTATCAAAATAAAATCATTTACTTGAATGGAATTTGATTCATCAAAAAAATCCACAGCTGAACAACTGAGTGGAGCCTTCCATGTCTTACGATTTCCTTGCTTGAGTATACCAAAATACAGCAAAAAATAGCCATTCAGGAGCATAGTTTCTGTACATAAGCTGACTTTAAAAAACGCAGCTTATGTACTAAGCCTATAAATGAGCATGGTCTTTTAAACTATCAATATTTTGGTTTGTTATACACTGCGCGTTATTTAAATCTGGCTCCTCTTTGAAGTGAAGCCATTCATTATTCATAAAAGCTATATATCTGAATTTTGGTGAGTTTGAGCATTTTTTGCTTCAGTAAGTTGTCCCATTAAATTTCAATTGCTTAAATCAACACCAAGGGATACACATACACCATGTTTTGGACGTTTTCAGACACATTTCCATTCTTTTTGGGCCTTTTGTGGATTTTTTGATACCCAGCAGCCTTATAGTTGTAGCTGAATTCAATAAGTCGGTTTCTGACAATCCTCATGGTTCTCAGAGACACTTAAGTAAAGATTAGAGATCTTATAAATTGTACTTTTCTGCGTGTTTCAAAATTAGGATGGCATGCCTTTTCCAAGATTCTAGGAACATAAATTCTCTAATTCCCTCCAATATTTAACAGCTGATAGTCAAGGGACAAAGCTTGCTTCACAACAAAGTTCACTGATACTGCTTGTTCATATATGTAATGAATGACTTCACTCCAAAGTAGTGACAGGTGTAAATGACACAGTGTGATTCAGCCATTTGAATTAGTACACTAAACGTTATGTTAACAACGTTATGTATAACGCAAATGTATGTCAAGAAATATTTTTGGATCAAGCTTTGATTGAACTTATCTCATTAACGAGTTACTCGTCCGTCTGATTTTGCTTGAATATCCCTCGTGCGTACGTCATTTAAAATGAATCGATATGCCTTTCACGACCTGACCATTGGCACACATGATGGCCACAAGTCAAATTTACACATTGTTTCAAAAACTATTTAAATTTCCCAAACCTCTTCTAAAGAAATACTGTATGTTTAGAAATGTTTCAAAAAATAATAAAAATTGAAGACCTGTTTACACTTCCCTTGTGAAAGTAAGGCTGGTTTGGAACAAGCAAGCCAAGGAGAGTTTGCCTCCGAAACAGCTGTGCCAACTCACTACATTTCTCGAGGTAAAAATCTCAGTCGCATTTTTGATCTTGCATTGTAGAATTCCTTCGTCCGTCATGTCCGTTTTTCGCCCCAACGATCCCAGCTTCTCCACCAAGGCTCTTCATGAAGGCCAAGAACCTGAGCAATGGAACTCGATGGCCGTGGTGCCTCACATCTCCATGTCCACCACCTTCAAGCAACAGGGTCCGGCTGATTTTAAGAAGTATGAAGCATCTTCATGTAATCCATAGCTTGAAAGACTTTCACTGATATTCCTCTCGGATTCATAGGTACGAGTATGGACGATCGGGGAATCCAACCCGTGATTGCTTGGAGACGTGTTTGGCCAGTTTGGATGGAGCCAAATATGCCGTGACGTTTTCTTCGGGTTTGGCTGCCACGACCTCCTTGACTCACTTATTAAGTGCTGGTGACCATATCGTGTCCATGAATGACTTGTATGGAGGAACCAACCGCTACTTTAGACAAGTGGCCTCCAGGATGAATATCGAGACTACGTTCGTGGACGCTACTGACCCTCAGAAGGTCAAGGAGGCTCTGCGACCCAACACCAAGATGGTATTGTAGAATCGGAACAAGTTTTAGAAGGAGTTAGGGAATGATTTTAATTTTATTTAGGTGTGGGTGGAAACCCCGTCCAATCCTACTTTGAAAGTGACCGATATCAAGGCTGTTGCGGATATCGTCCATGCTCAACCTGGAGTTTTCTTGGTGGTTGATAACACTTTCGAATCTGCTTACTTCCAGGTAATATCAAACTTGCTTATCTACCCTAACATAAAAAATATGTCTCTAAGAACTTTAAATTTTCAGCGACCTCTGGAATTGGGTGCCGATATTGCCTACTATTCATTGACCAAGTACATGAACGGCCACACGGACGTGATCATGGGATCCATCGCTTTGAACGATTCTGATCTTCACAATCGAATCCGATTCCTACAAAACGCTATTGGACCCGTTCCTTCACCTTTCGACTGTTTCCTCGTGAATCGGAGCCTAAAAACTCTCAAGATTCGAATGGAAGAGCACCAAAAGAACGCTTTGGTCGTCGGTGAATTCCTGGAAAAACACCCATGTGTGGAATCCATCCGTCATCCGGGAATGCCTTCTCATCCCCAACATGATTTGGTGAAGAAGCAACAATATGGACATTCGGGAATGATCTCGTTTTACCTGAAAGGCAAGCTGCCCGAATCTCGGAAGTTCCTGTCCCAACTTCAATTGGTGACTTTGGCCGAGAGTTTGGGCGGATATGAATCGTTGGCTGAATTGCCCTATCTTATGACCCATGCCTCAATTGCTGAGGAGGAACGAGTGGCTTTGGGAGTCACGGACAATCTCATTCGAGTCTCTGTAGGTCTGGAGAATCCCGAAGACATCATCAAGGACTTGGACCAAGCTCTTCGATTCGCTTGCAACGCTTAAGACAGAAAGAAAAGCCACCGGATGTTTGTTGTAAAGCATCATTTTCATGAAATATAACCAGGTCATCATTCGAACGGGTCCACGAGCTTGAAGTTATTAATACATTCAAAGAACCATGCCAAGGACAACGTCTTGATGTGAGGCATGTTGTACCTGATCTTGGGCAATGTTTTGCCTTCTTGATAAATAATATAGTGGGAACATTTGGCCAAGGGTCCACTTTGATCCGCGTGAAACGGGATCTTTTGCTCATTAGGGGGAATATTTTCCGGATCTGGCTCTCGGGTTAAGACTGTTCCTCCTCCAGATTGAGCAATGAGCATCAATTTGGATTTCTCGGGATAACAATCATTGGGTTTGAAATTGCCTTTGAAAAAGAAGTGGCAGTGGTCGAAAAGTTTGGGTAGTTTTTGCAACCCATTGGCCCAAGCTTTGGTTGGAGCACCAAAAGGATAAGTTTTGGTGCCTTTGAGTAGATAAGCGTCCATACTGTCATCGTCATGAAAGATGAGTTCTCCACTTTTAACGCTCGCTTCCAACCCTGAAAAAAGGGAACATTTCGTGAGGTTGCCTTTTTGATCGTCACTCACTTATTTGCTCAATTTGCAGACCTGTTCAAGATACTTTTTGGATATATATCTGGATAAGATAGTATTTTCCGCAAAGTATCTAGATAAAGACAGTTTAAGATACTTCTCAAATAATGTATATAGATAAAGATATCTTTAAGATACTTTCCTGAAAAAGTATCTAGATAAAGAGAGTTCAAGATAGCTTCCCAAAAAAATATCTAAAGATACTTTTAAAATACTTTCCCGAAAAAGGTATCTAGATAAAGATACTTAAAGATACTCTCCCGAAAAAAGTATCTAGATGAAGATAAAAGATAAACTATCTTTTATCTTTATCTTTTATCTAGATAAGATAACTGAACAGGTCTGTCAATTTGATTAGCGACTAGCTGGACTTGATTTGCGTTCGTCGGGTCCTCAAAAGATCTCTCTGATTTGTAGGGACATTCGGATTATGTATAGAGTTCGATTTACACGTTAAATAAATTCCTTACTCGAAAACTTAGCCTCCCGCATTCATCAATGGTTGGACGCTAAAATTTGTTAGATGAAGTTTGACAAATTTATTGATAAAGCTGAAAGAGCGGGGATGAAAAAGTTTTTTCTTCATAAAAAAAGGTTTAAAAACGATCTGACCAAAACAGAAATGCCACCAAATAGTTTCGAAGAAACAAAAGAAAAAAAGCCGAAACATTTTTGGACTTAAAAACGAGAACGAAATATTTTGG